>PTEX01000262.1:4665-112640 GCA_003342815.1 Eudromia elegans | reverse complement strand
GCTGCTGCGCGCCGCGGAGCCGGCGCCGCTGCCGGGCGCGCGGCGGGAGCGGCGTGCGGGGCGCCCCGCTCGAGGCGCGTTCCTGCGGGTGCGGCAGCCCCGGTGCCTGGCTCCGTGCTGGGGAGTCCACAGGAGCGTTAGTGCACAGCACGGTGCAGCCCCTGCACGCTCCTCTGTGCCCATGCACATCCAGGGAAGCCTTAGGGGTTACTTCGATTTGCCTTTTAATTACTCAGATTTTTCTGCTAGCGTTTGTGCTCCGGAAAGAAGAGGAGCGGAGCTGACAATCGCATTGTCTTAAGAGTTGTCACACGCCTGCTCTGCCAATCTGGAAACTGTGTCTGTGCTTGAATTGCAGTCATGCTTCCAAGTCTCTAATTTGTGTGTGTGCGGGCAGGCACATGTGGTTTTTCCTACTGCCTGCTTGTCTTTAGGAGAGACAAAGAGAGACGACCCTCTGGCTTTGGGGTGCGTTCAAACTTCCCATAACCAGCCGTTTCCTCCTCCCGGTTCCCTGGACAGCCCCGAAAGCCAAGTTTATCCAGGGTGGCTTTGCCACGCCGTGGCGGGCAAGCTGCCCTGGTCTGCGGGAAGGGGAGGAAGAACCCGAGTGCMGCTCCTGGCTGGCTTGGCCTGGAGCACTGAATGGAAGAGCAGTTACACCCTTGGGGATGGAGCCTCCCTAATAGGGAGCACGCGGRCGCCTGCCCAATGCCGGGCCGATGCAGCAGGCGTCTTGGCTCGCTGGGTGCCGTTGGGAGCATTGCCCTGTGCTCGCGGGAGGCAACACCCTGGTCTTGACCTGGGGCTGGCTGCAGCTTCCCTCATCCGCCACAGTGAGGTGGGTGCCGGGGGTCTTCATCACCCTGAGAACAGGTTGCTCTTCAGAGGTCCCCAGATCCCATGTACACACCCGCTTTGCAAAAGCACCRTGCMACGTACCCCCTTACTTTAAATATAAAYMTTTTTTATTTTTTTAAACWCTAGGTAATGTACT
The DNA here is from genome assembly GCA_003342815.1 of Eudromia elegans. Lineage (NCBI taxonomy): Eukaryota > Metazoa > Chordata > Aves > Tinamiformes > Tinamidae > Eudromia > Eudromia elegans. The sequence goes on along the minus strand of PTEX01000262.1, from coordinate 111,643 downwards.
CTACTTGGTCTTGGAATTAGTTTTCCTTTGGTGTTTTTCACCCGGTCTGCTTTAAACAGATGATGTGTGTTTGCTGTGYGGCTGACTTTAACATAACCTGATCTGATGCCTGCAAGCGCACAGTTGCACAAAAGTGCTTTAAGTTGCCATTTTTCAAATCAAGGAGTCATTTGACTCTTATGGGGAAAGGCTGGAGTAAAAAGCTTTATTTCGTAATATAAGTCTGTGACTGGATGATTTAAAAAAAAAAAAAAAAAAAAAAAAAAAGACTAGCTTTCCAAAGAGGTTATATTAATGCTGTGATATAAGGCTAAGGTACCATGGGGTGACTATACTGAGAAAGAAGTACAACTCAGATTTTCCTTATCCTTTTGCAAACTCATTAGAATCGCTAAAGGAGGAATCGTGGTTATGGAAAGAGTTGGTGGATGATTTAGTGTAGTATATCAAACCTTAACTAGCTAACGGAATCCAAGTAACTGCAAAACCAGGGTTGAAAACTCACATCTGGAATGTGAGTGGAACGCTTGTAGATCTCTGCTGTTCTTTCCCCMCTCTTGCTGCACTGTTTGTTACAGGATTCTTTAAACAAGTGGCACTTCATCACAGCAAGTACAAAATGGGAAAATAGAGCAAGTGCTGTAAATAATCGTCATGCAATGATGAGACCATTAATACTTGTGCCAGCCAGTGCTAATCCTATGTGTAGGTGCAAGATTTACCTTTTTTTTTTTGAGGGATGCATAGTCAGATACTACTCATATTTATTGTGTAATATATAGGAAGCACAATAGGCTTCTGGGGAATGCTGAATTCATTCATGTTGGTGACTGGTTTATGAATAGTTCTGTTTCCGAGTCTCCCGCAGWACCCAGAATACCACCTGTGAATGCAATTTACGGCTCTTTGTGTTCAAACATTGCATATGTATATATGTACATAGACTCATTACCCTCTCCYTCTCTCTATTCATGCATAGTAATTGGTGATTTATTGGTGATGCCTATGGAGTAGCGGAGCTGCTGTAAGGTCTTCCAGCTGCAGAYCGCCTGTAAATGGCACATTGGGCTGAAGTAATGATGCCGAGGCGGCTCTGGAGAGACGAGGGCTGCCCGGTGGGAAGGGGGAGCGGGTTGGGGGTGCCGTGCGTGGTCTGGTCTCTGCTCGCGTGCTCTGCTCTTGCCTCTGCTGCTTGGCTGCTGCTGCCAGGCTGAGAGCAAGGGGGATTGAACGAGAGCAGCGGCTGAGCATGATTGTAGGTGTGACGGAGCTGAGCGCCCTGTGCTTTGARGTAACGGATGGGAAAAGAGCAGTGCGGGCGTTTGCATGCACGGGGTTGGGAGTGGTGGTTTAGGGAAGCTCGTGGCCCGGGAGCGCTGCGGACGCCCCGTCTGCTCCACAGTGCCTTGTGAGCCGCGCTGGCCAAGGCCGCGCCTGCTCCCTCTGCCTCTGCCCCGCGTGTGCTGCCGTCGCCAGCCGCCCTCCCACGGGAAGATCATGCTCCGGCCCCCGTGCCCTGCTCCCTCCGCATCACCTCCCTGCGCCGTGCGGGACCTGTGCCGGCCCCACCGGGGCTGCGGCCCGCTGCCTTCCAGGGCCTGTGGTGGCATGAGGCTCTGGAAGTGGCACGGCCCGTGTCCCTGTTCCTGCCTGTGGTCCTGGTCAGAGACCGGGCACCTCTCGGTGCGTGCAGCATCGGCGGCGCCTGGCTGGCGGGCGGGCTCTGGGCCAGTCTGCGGGGCATCCTCACGGCTGCACAGGAGCCTTTGGGTTCTGCCTCGTGTTGTCTTCCAGCTGACCTTCCGTCAAGKCATCCTTCTTTATTAAAGCATTTTTGTTGTGAGCGTTTTTCACCGATCCGTTATAGAAAGTGAAAGGCAGATTAAACAGCTGTGCAGACCACGAAGAGGGCAATAAGAAATAAAAGATCATACAGAGTTTGGGAAGGAGAGAATTGTTTCTGCACTGAATGCTTAGCAGCAGGGAATGCCTTAAAAACATAAAGAAAAAAGTCTTCCTCTTCCTTTTTCTCTCTTGGCCTTCCTTTCTAGTTCTACAAAATCAATTACAGGTTCAGCAGTTGTCCTAAAGGCTATAGAGTCTAATGTGAAGCCAGAGGTGTATTAGTGGCTTTAACACACTTGGATGAATCAAAGAGAACTACAACCTGAAAGGCTTCTGCGTGCTGTGTGATGGTCAGCAGTCTGCAGAGCCTGCTCCGGAACTTCTGGCACCAGGAAAAACGCCTGAAAGGCATGGGAAAGCATTTCAAATACAATTGAGTGTTCTTCTTGTTGCTAGGGTTTTTCTGCTTGTGATTTGACTTGTCTGATTGTATCAAGGACATTCAGGCCCTAGAGCTAATGTCTGGAGAACGGCAATATTGTGACTTGCCTCTGGCTTTTAAGTTGCTAAATGCTCCTTAATACAAACCTGCTCAATTTGTTTTGACACCATTCTTATACGGGAAACTCTTTTCTATCCWTATATAGCCCTCTGAAGGAATAGTTCTCTGGTTAACTGTTTGGAGACATTTAACATCTGTTTCTTATCAGCTATGCAGAGGCTAATAATACTGATGCCTCTCCAGACAAAAGGGGCTCAGCTAAATTGCATGGCAAAGAAGTTCAGCCTAGAGCTGCCTTCTGTGGGTCTAGTATGTCTGTGTGAATATATGTGATTTCCAGCTCTAGCCTATTGCTTACCCTGTCTTCATCGCTGAACTAAGAACATGTTTCCAAATGATGTATGTTAGTAAGCTTTTTGTCGTTAGGAGATCTAATTAGAAAATGGCAATGAGACAGGAGGAAATCTTGCCTTTCTAGCTGCTGGTAAAGTCACATTTCAATAATCTGAGAGTAATTGAACATAAGCACAAGAACAGACCATCTCAGCTAAATGAGAAGAGGCTTTTCCTGAGAACGGAGTATGTGTTACTTGCACGAGCACTTAAACCCAACATTGCTCCTGAAGGGAGCTGCTCCGTGCTTGTTCCTGCCTGGCATAAAGGGAGGGTGCAAGCAAGGCTGCTGCTGTGGGGAGCTGGTTTGAGGGTTGCAAACAAAATCAGCAGAAACAAGGTAAATATGCAGAGGTACTGGGGAGCCTGGCTGCTTTCAAAGAAGCTCTGCTTCTCCAGTGGTCCTGCGGACACTAGTGGGAGCCCAGAGGAAGGGGTGTGCTAGGGAGGCGAGGGGGGTTGTGGGTTCCCCTGGCAGCGCTGCTGGGTCACGGATGGTTAGTTGAGCACGTGGCAGAGCTTTAGCRCTGCGGGTCCTGTGAGAGCGAGTGATTGCTCAGCCTGGCCAAGTACAGTGAGGTAGGTTAAGCATCTTGCATCAGTTGCTGCACGAACAGGGTGCTACCAGGCCAGCCTTGGGTAACATTTATGCTGCAGTTCCTGGCTGAAGCTGTTGCCTGTGCCCTTCGGGGCGACTTTCCACTTCTTATCTGTTGCTCACATTCCCTTCCTGCTTCCAGGTATGTTTGCCTCGTGCTGGGTGAGAGGTCTGCAGGCAAGGAAGAGGTAGCCTATTGTTGTGTGGCTTGGAGTAGGGAAAAGATGACAGGCAAGACCAATGAAAGCACCTGTGAGGAGGAAGCTGAGGAACTGTGATGCTCAGAACAGTAGATGGAGGTTGGCTCTGGAGGTTGGGTCATACCTAATGTTGGGTCTCCCACCACCACACCCATAGCTTGTGAAGCGTGAGGCTCTTGGATGCTAAAGAGATGTGGATAGAGGGGATCTGTTTTTGTGTGTGCCTTCCAGAGAGATGTACTTACTGCSATGTTTAGCTGGCTTCTTCCTTACCCAGTGATTGAACTATCGATTCCATTCGGATTTGAAAAGTCAGAGTGCTTTCCCTGCTTCTTCTGTCCATGCCAAGGACAGAAGAAGACTTTGTCCATCAAGAAGGAGCTGCAGTTGTAGGAATAAGGAGATACCTGTGCTTTTTCTGGTAACAAAGCTGCCTCCAACAAGACAGCAGAAATTCTCTCGATCCAGAACATACACTGTGAAGAAACATCTGTATCAGCCTCACAGTCACTAGCTGCATCTAACCTTACTGAACTGTTGTTTGGTTTGGTCTTCTGAGTTTTGCTTTTCTGTTCCTTGCAAAGCAGTTCCCTGGGGAGACTGACAAGTTGGTCTGTTCCTTGTTCACTCCTCTGTTCCTTACTCTGTGTGTGAAAGCAGCAATGCACTAACAGCTTCATTGCCCAGCAAACACACACGTTCCTTTCTGTAGTTTCCCTTATTACAAGGCAATTGGTGATGACTCTCACTTGCCTGCCCTGGTCTTTCTGCCCGTGTCATACTGTCACCTTTATGGCATTTGATCTTTGTTCGGAGGTCAATAACCTTGTTAAAGGGAGCAGGGAGCACAGGGTGAGTTAGGTGTGTTGCTCTACAGACTCTGTAGAGCTAAATGAGTGTTATGTGTTTGAGAACTCTGCTTCCTGAGGCTTTGGGGAAAAATGGASATGTGAAGATGAGATGCTGAGCCCCACCCCAAAAGGAAGAGCATTTTTTGCTTGTCTTTCAGGCAAAGAAGGGCTCTGATATCTTATTGTGGAGACTTGGCTGCTTGAACAAATCCAGTTTTTTACTTCTTAGGTAGATTTGYGCCACAGTCCTACAGTACCTGTTGCTGATAGAACAGTGTGGTGATTTCTTTAGTTGGGAGAGACCCAGTAGATGTGTTGCTGAGGTGCTCAAATGCTGTCTTTGTYCTGAGGAAAAACATCTGGGCAAGAGGCAGTAGAAAAACCTGGCAGGCTAGATGCCTGTTTTCCTAGAGTTTCTCCATTCTCTATTGYCCTTCTCTGTCTCTTGCTGCCTTCTCGATGATTTTGTTGCTTTGACCTGTGTCTCCCTGGCAGGCTGCTGGCGTGAGAGTGACAGGGCACTGGCACAGGCTGCCCAGAGAGGCTGTGGAGTCTCCTTCTCTGGAGATCTTCCAAACCCACCTGGATGCCACCCTGTGCCACATGCTCTGGGTGTCCCTGCTGGAGCAGGGGAGTTGGACTCGATCATCTCTAGAGGCCCCTTCCAACCTTAAGCATTCTATGGTTTTGCTATCTCCATTCATCATGATTGCCAGAGGCATAAGAATCTGCCCTGGTTCTTYCAGATCCCTCTGAAAGTGGAGCTGAACCTTGAGCAGGAGCCACAGGAGAAGACAGATCTGTGTCAGAAAACTGAAGTCGTCCAGAAGCTTGCTACTCCAGAAAACCATGCTGCTGGGATCTAGCACTTATTAACTAGACATATCCGGTACCTAGTATCTAGCCATAGGGCTGTGGCTGTTTGCCAGCCTAAAATTAGCATTCACAATGTTGGGCCTTGTTGGTTCCTTCTCGCTGGCTTGAAATGCAAGCTCCCACCAGGCGTGTGTGCAAACCCTTCTTCTAGTCTCGTTTCTACTTACAGCTATGTAAAGTCTTTGTGGTAATTATAGTACTTACTAATRTTTATTACTTTCTGAGCAATTATCTGAATGCACTCGTTTCCGGTGTGCTTTCAGAATGCTCAGCCTGCTCACAGCATATAGCCTCATCTCCTGAAGCCCTGGGCTTTCCATTCTCTCCCCTCCCTTCACAGTTTTTCATCCTCAGCTTCCTTTGCCTCCTAAATGTTTTACTCTTTTGCTTCCTGAAGACTCCTGTGCTCTGTCTTCCTGCTTTGCTATCTGGTCCCTCTAYAGAGCAGCACGTTAGCTCCTTCTTGCAGGAGCACCCTGCCGGTGCCAGAGTACTGCAGGGGAGGCCATGGATACGGGTAGAAACCAGCTGGCATGGTGCCATCTCTCAGCTTTCTCCTGACTGCTCATGGCCTGCAGACAATATCTTAAGAGCCACCGCTGAAGGGTTTGACCTTTATGCCTGCAGTGTTATCCAGCATCTAGAGCAGGATCTGGACATGCAAATTCCAGTGCTCGCCCTTCTCCTGGTCTGTGATATAATCGTAGACAAGTTGCTCTATCTCTGCTCTCTGCATCTTAAAATAGCAAGAGCGACTTAAAAGGTGCCCTGGGATTTTTGGAGGAAAGTGCAGCGCTAGGGTTAAAGTTGTGCTCACTGTTGTTAAACAAGTGGGCTGTTTCTTCTTTATGCATGTTGGGAGTGCAGCGCAGCCGAGATTGTTATGCCCTGATTGATTTTGCTGTTGATGTTGGGAAAACARGACATCGATTTTTACTTTGAGCTCTCTGGTGTTACTTACCTGTATGCGTTTTCTCCAGTGTCTTGGTGCAAGAAGGCTTTTCCTGAGCGAGGGGGCTCCATAACCATTGTGGGGAAGGGCCTGCGTGACTGTGGCTTGGAGCTGCTGTGATTCATCCCAGCCCTCGGCATTACAGCAGCGCAGTTAATCTGTGGGTCACTGACACATAGAGAGCTGTTATGTCTAATCAGTCCCATGCCAGGAGCTAGCTGACGGTTAAATCTAATCCAGAGTGTGTAGCTGCCAAAACCTTGAAGTTGCCAAGCCCTAGCTCCTTTCTGCTGTAAATAAGGCAGACCTGCAGAAGATCCACTCCAGGTGTGCTGTCTGCCCCAGGGACTGGAGCTTAGCCCTGGCTAAGGGACTGGCTGCTTCCCTGGGCCGTGGGGTGCTGATCCCTGCCCCACGGCAGAAGGGCTAGGTGGGTGGGAAGTGAGCGGTTGGGAAGAGGAACTGAGCTAGAGGCGGGAAAGCAKTGAAAGCCCAGAGGTCCATTAAGGAAAAACGTATTTCTGTGTGTCTTCCCCAAGCAGGTGGCAGAGCTGCCACTAGACAGCGGGCACCATGGGTTGGGTTGYGGTGGGCCAGCCACCTTCCCTCACGGGGCCTTTAGCTTTTGGTTAGTGGATGGGAGGTGTCGAAGATGGGAAGAAGGGGCAGGTAACTTGCTCCTGTGTAACTCCGGGAGTATATCTACCTGCCTCTCTTAGTAGAGGGATATCTCAAATACTTTCCCTCAAGTCTTCCTTTTGCCTAGGTGTTGTGAAAGCTTTGCTCAGAGATGGACTCTTATGTGTTGCTGTTAGAGTCTAAGATGGCCCTGCCAGTAGCCTAGTCCTAGCTAATCTTTGCTGAGGTGCTTGGTTTTGTATCATCCTTTCCTTGTTTTTGTGCCCGTCTCACATTTTCCAGTCGTGCCCGCAGGTCCCTTCCTTAGCCCTGGGGTAACCCATTTCCCCTCAACAGTGAGAGCTCTTCTCTGGTGTGCTTAAAAACACATCCTCAGTGGTGGAAGAAAATGTGTGAGAGACTAGGCAAAAAAGTTGCTTCCAGTGCAGATTCTTTGAGCTTTGTGGGGCAAGCCGTGGGAAGCAAATGTCCCAGTTATCTTTTCCACGGAATAGCTCTGCAAAAGCGAAGGGCGGATGCAGCCGATGGCTGCGTGCACCAGGCTGCCTTGGCTTTACCGTCTCTGGGAGCTTGGTAGGGGGGCCTTCCTGAAGCAATTACATAGGCTAGTTCTGGCCCCAGCGCTTGGGCTGACTCTCCTAATGCTGACGAGAAGTGTCACACTGCTGATAAATGGCAGCAGTGAAGCTGCCTTTGCACAGCTCTCCGAGCTGACTGAGCCYGGTGCGTGCCTCCGCGTAGGGTCCCCTCTTTATTCCCATTTGGCGCTGGAGTCTTTCGGTGAACCGTTGTAAGAGGGGAAAGAGGCAGAACGTCTGTGRGAGGGGGCGAGCCCTTCCCTGGGAAGGAAATCTGGTTGCATGTCTGTGCTGAGTCGGGTCCCAGTAAACTGGGGGGACTGCAGCCTGAGCAAGTGGTTATTGGCCTGGACTCAGGGAGGTGGCGCCTCGGGAGCCTCCTCGTGAAGGCCTGCCCTGTGCAGGCCGGGTGTCACCACTGCGTCTTCTGGCTCCTGTCTGGGATGCACATCCCTGGATCCCAAAGCCAGGTGCTGCAGCCTGTGCTGGTCTTTTGCCTGGCTTGTTTTTGAGGAGCACATAGAGATAAAAGGGATCAGTGTGAGGAAACATCTACTGTGCGTAAGACAACTAATAGCTGCTCTAACTAATCCATCAAGAAGTTTTCCTAAAAGCATCCTCGTGATCTAGATGTAATGAGCATGAGCAAGAGCCTTGAAAAATTACTTTTTGGGAAGCTCCAGACAGGATTTTTTGTTGTGGATGAGGAAAGCTGGTATCACCTCGGGCGTGTGAGGTGGTGAGAGCTGGGGCCTTTGGGGCATGATGGTGCCAGGAGGTGCGTGTGTTGGAGAGAGCAGGGGAGGCAATAGGAGAGGTTTTGGTTTGAGAGGAACCTGCTTGGGAGACCTGGCCCAGGACCTGCTACTGCTGGTACTGCACAAGTGTAGGTCATCATCTAAGCAGCTCTGTGTGGGCCAGTTATATCCTCAAAGAGACCTCTCAAGGAAAGTGTAGTTTTCTTCATGGAGAGAGCYGGGTTTTTGTGCAAGTAGAGGGTGATGGGTGGAAGAGTAGCCTCTGACAAGGTCGGCCCTTGATGGGTGCTCTCAAATCTGGGCTCCACCAGTGCATGCTGGAGATGGATGGCCCAGGCCCCAGCAGCTAGTGCAGGGRAGTGATGGCCAGCCGGTTTGCACTGGTGACCCGTCCTGGCATGCCAAAATCTAACCTCCTCATAGGCAGTGGCCTGTGAGAGAAGAGGAGGGCTGCTGCTTGGCCTTAAAAATGGTGAGCTGTTTTATCAGGATACATTACTTCATGAGACGCCCTCAGCCTCTGCCCCCATCTGGTGCTGCCTGCTCGCATGAGCACTGAGAGTTCACCAGGTGCCGTGGARGCTGGCAGTGGTCAAAGCGTAAAAATAGGGCTGGAGGCAGCAGAAAAGCAGTTCTTAAATGGGTGACCCTGTTCAAGCTCACGCATGTGCTCGTCACTGCTGCCTTACAGGTCCCTGTAGTTCCCGGAGGAGTCGGCACTAGTTTCTAAACCAGGATGGATGCAGTTCTTCAGTGCAGGGTGAGGGGAGGCTCCCGGGGAACTGTGCTAGTGAGCTAAGTGGTGGGAAGCCAAAAATAAGTTATCAAAAGAAAGACTTGAGAAGTTAATAAAGGTAAATGGGCTYATGTAGCTCTAAAGAAAAGGATGTTGTATTTGAAAGTATACTTTTGATAATCTACTTGCTTAGTCATCTTACAAATAACTTTGCTATTTTTGTTGCCTTTGCTTTGATGACATTTCACTGTCTATATAAGGTTTTAGCATCTTCATTCTTCCCTAGTATACAGGCAAAACATATTTGCAAATTTTGAGTTGGCTTTGTAGAATTGCTCTGCCTCTTGGCTGCGAAATAAGTAAGAATACTCCTCTTGAAAACACTGCTTACTCATAAAGGTGTGTAGCTGGCATTATTACCCTTCTAGCCCCCTGCCTTTTTTTTTCTTTTTTTAAAGTCTCCTCTATGTCTGTAATAAAATTTGAATGGGGAATATATTCCCATGCCTTTATCACGATAATAGAGATTGTGCCCTCAACTTGGCAGAAAGGGAATTAGTGCTATATGGGTTGCACGTGCAATCTATTGGGGAGTGAATGCCAGATCACAGGCATTTGCAAATTCTTTTTTTTCTTTTCCCATGTCTTTGCAGGGGCTGTGGCATTGCGAGCAGGTTGCTCACAARTGGTGGTTTGGATTACCTCTCTCACAGGCAGCAATATTTGCATCTTGCTATTCCTATCTGATCTGCAAGTGGTAGTGAGAGCTCTGTACTTGAATTCTGATTTTTCTGAGTAGCAGCCTGCAGTCATTAGGGCAGTGTTTAGATCCCAGAGGCTTTTTCTCTGTTTTCCTCCTGTTTCAGTAACTGTCTCTCTTGTTATCTTGTTTCTGAATATTTTCTCTTGTAAAAGGAAGCTGTTTGTTGCAGCTGTTAAACCTCAAATGTTTTGAATTTCCCTTAGGGAAGAGGAGGAAGAGTTCCTGAAAGCAGTGAGGTTTCCGCATAAAAAGCCTCTACAGCAACCCTTACCTGTGTTTTCCCGAGCATACTGCCGGGAGGTATGTTGGCGTTGTCCTGCTCAACTGAATTCTCACTAATTCAACGTGTGATTCTTTTCTCTCTTGGTGTGTTGGGAGGGCTTAATGTGGCAGTTGAAGTCTCTTTTCTCTTTGGATGTGATGGTGCTGGATGCCTCTGGTTGCTTTTGTCAGAGCAGTGTAGCCAAGAGGTGTCAGAGGAAATCAGGGAAGTTTGTTTGGTCTCCTGACTGGAGGAGTTTTTCAGTGAAATGTGCGTTGAATAAACATTGGGCAAATCCCCTGGGGTAAGCTCTGTGTAGAAGCCAGTGTCTGGAAACATACTTCTCTTCATGGTAGGATTTAAAAGAAAAAGAAAAGTTTGTAGAAGAATTTTGCAGTATGTGTTTGCTTCCCATCAGTTCAGTGATTTATTGTGTCCCTTGCTGTTTCCTTTAAAACCAAGCAAACTTATCAGAGGATTATTGCAGTAAAATTCTGCTATGCCTAGTGTTGTGGGCATTGCTCTCCCCCTTTTACAGGGTGGGTGGTTAGTCTGCGCTGGGGCTTGGCCCAGTGCTGCACTGGTGTTCAGGGTTAATCCTCCAGTCTTGCTGSAGTCTGTCAGTCCTGCCGCTGTGGCAGGAGGCTGGCTGTGTTCAGCTCGGGTGTCTGCTAGGGGCTGGAGTGTGATGGATGAGCAGTCCCTAGCAGAACAGGCCGGCAGGTCAGTGAGGTGGGTTGGGTGGGAAACCAGAGCAGCTGCAGCTGTGGGGTTTTTTTGTTCTGTTTTTTTTTTTCCTCTTGGGAAGGACACAACTCCTTTATGGTCATACTTGACAAGGATGAATTACTTGCACTCCATATTCTTGCTTATTTTCTTTTTTAGTACTTCCTTTAATGCTCAGATGTGTGGCAGCATCGGTGAAGCACTGCCTAACTTGTAGAATTGACTTTCCTTTGCAGCAGGAGCTCTCTCCAGCTTCCCACCCACCTAATCTGGTGGTTTCTAGTCTTCCTGTAAGCGGGAAGAAAGGAACACTGTAGTGCTATGGTCAAAGTTCCAAAAAAAGAAAAGAACATCCCCCCAGCACGGAACAACCCTTTTGCGGTACCGGCAGTCGCCGTGGCTCCGCTTTGTCTCGCTCYGTGACCCGCTTGCCCTCGCTGCCTCCATCCCCCGGCGTGCCCCAGCGCTGCAATGGTGCCCCGGCRGGTACTTCCCTCACAGCACAGTTCYGGCCCGTGCCCATCGACCCTGGAGATGTTTCCCTCTGAACAGTGCGTGCAGCGCTGGTGCTGGCGGGATGTGGCGCAGGTCCCTGAAGGAGTCCAGAGCCTTTCAGGAAGGGTGTCCTTGAAGACGTTGCTGTTAGAAAACAAGAGCTCATCAAGGCGGTGGTCCTTGGCACMCGATGGGTGCAGGCTGCATGCTGACACCCCACTGGCATGGGGTGGAAAAGGGAGTGCCTCTCCCCACTCCATGGCGTGAGGACACTGCTCAGCCAAGGGTGTCCTCTACTGCACCACCAGGCCCAGCYCCTTCCTGGAGGAGCCTGACAGGATGGTCCCATCTGGAGTCAGGAATGCCGGCCTGACACCTCTTATCCTTGCAGCGGTGCTTCTCCGGCTTGATCTCTTCCACAGTGGAGACAGCTAGCTCACCCCCTGTGGCCTGGCCTGAGACCAGGGCTCAGGGAGTCTTACCAGGTTTTTCGCCTCCTGATGAGCTAGGGCTCTGCTTTAAATTTATGTGCCCAGTGGAATGTGTCTTAGCACTAAACTGCTGGAAAACAGCTGCCTGAGCTGAAACTGTTTTATAAACAGCCATGTTTTTCAACGGAGACGTGGCACTCTGCTGTGTTACAGTTGCTAGGCTGTTAAATTGCAGGGTGGGGAGGGCAGGAAGGCAAAAAGGCAAGTTGCCTCCTTTTCTGTGCCTSTTTCTGTGAAGTGACCACAACTGAGAGCGTCTTCGCAGGCAGCAGTCTCCCAAGCCCTGCTGGCTTTGCCAGGACAGCTGCATTGCCGATGGGAGGTGGTGGTGACAGGAGCAGCAGCTTCCTTCTCCTTGCTGCCCCTAGCCCAGTGCTGGTGTCTGGCAGCAAGCTCGCCTAGCTTGCCATCCTGCTCCCTGCTSCTCGCGCAGAGCCCACGTGGATCCTGTGGTCGCAGGAGGCCTTGGCAGGAATGGGTGCTGGCCTGTCGTGGTGCCTATCAGACCTGGCGGGGAGCAGGTGGCCCTGGAGGGCTTGGACTGRACGCTTCCGTGTCCTCAGATGGCAGCAGCCTTGGGCATGGGAGCTGGCTGGCTTGCGTGTGCTTTGGGGCAGATACCAAGAGCAGGCTGAGCAGCCAACTGTGCCTTGTCTTGGGACAACTGTGCCTCTGTGTCCAGAGAAYGGCGGTAGCATTTCATACGCGTCACAGGAAGGTGTGTTTGAAGCTGTGGTAGAGGGTGTTTGAATGCAGCTTGGGCCAGCTCTGACCACTTAAGGTGCTATCGTGTATTGGGAAGGAGGGATAGCATCAGCAGCTCCTTTGGGCTTTCTTCTCTCTGAAGCTAGTCTTGGTTTTTGGCTCTGTCTCCCTCTCCCTTTCTTCTCCCCATCTTTATGCTGATCTTCCCTGGATTTGTCAATCTCTGACGGCCCCGGAGCGTGTGTGGCATTTCGGTGTGGTTGCTGTATTGGTTTAACTTGCATCAGTCAGTCACTGTTAAGGCCTATAATCAGTGTAAAATCTCTAGGGTGTAGCTATTTACAGAGAAAAAGCCCTTCCTGACTTGCATCAAACAAGAGTTTTATTCTCATTAATTGAATTCCTCTAGAGTCTGATAACTTGGGTATGTTGAAATCAGATAAGTAAAAAGCTTCTCTCCCTTGTAGCTGTGTAAGCCTTTCCTTAACTCCCTGATCAGAAGGGCCCAGGCTCTGCTAAATACGTAGCCGAAGATCAAAACTTCTGCATCCATCTTATCCTCCTCCGGCCTAAATTCCAGGATTAGAAGTATGTACTGGCAGAGGAGGAGTTTGCCCCTTCCCTACCCAATTCTTAATTCATTAGGAAAGATTTTTTTTTTGAGTGGCAAATGCTGTTTAGCCATCCGAAGACACGTATTCTGGGTATAGAAGTTGGGACCKCACTCTGGTATGCAGCAGGGCGTCTGGGTTTGCGCTTGAGGTGTGGTATTGCGAGGCTGATAAACACCCTCGAAAATAAAACTCACAGCTTTTCCCACGATCTGAATAATTGGGCAAGGTGGTTAAGGGCACGTCCCCTTTGTTGCGTCTCGTGCTTAGTCCTGGGTCATGGCACCGAAGATGGAGGCCACCCCTTTTGTTGCTGCTCCCTAGTTGGTGTCGGCCGCTGTCCGTGTGCCCGTATCCCGCTGTGGCAGTGAGGAATGGGGCTTGCCAGTGCTCCCCTTTGACAGCAATGTGTGTGCTTGTCTCRTTTGTCAGCCCGCTCTGTTCTTCTGCACAGCACCTTCTTGACTTCCATTCCCTGGTGTTACCATTGCCCTCGTGCCCTGGACTTAGGCTTTTCTTCCATCCTGTCTGTTGGCATTCCTGCCTCATAGCTGTTTCCATCACCGACACATTGGCATCTCCCCTCACTCCCTGGGATGCTTTCTGCCTTCTCTCCCATCTCCCAGGCCCACCATCTGCTGCTCCTGCTCCTGCTGTTGGGTGSTGGTGTGCTGCTGGCGCAGGTCCTGTCGCCATGCTGGCTTCCCACCACAGAGAGCCCTCAGCTCGTTCCCTTCTGCCTTGTTCCTAATAAATGGCTTTGCTTTTGCTTTGCTCTGCGATATTTTTTTCTCCACGCCTGATAGCCCCATTTCCACCTTCAGGTTTGCTCCTCAGGTCTCACTGACTTTCCAAGGAGTAGCAGTGCCTGGACCCAGTGGTGTGCTGCTCTGCTTCTCCTTGGCTTTTGGACAAGTATGTGTTCTAACCTCCATCCTCAAGCCATTTTGCTTTGATTGCCAGCTCCCTCGGCCCCCATCTCTCTTACTCTTTGCTGTGCTTGGCCTCTCCCCCACAGTGCAAACCTGCTTCATCCCTTTCCTCCTCCCTTAGCAGCTGCTGTGTACCCCCAAGCTCTGTGGGCTGCCCTGCCTGGGTCTCTTACTTCCCAGCTCCAGCCCAGACCTCTGCTGCTCTGTTTGCGGCCATGATTTACTTGGCAAGGGTTCCCTTAATAGTTCCTCTCTGTCATGCTCTGCCTTTATCTTCCTTGACATAGCAATTGCCCTCACAATAACCGCTTTATTCTGTCTCTTGGAATAATTTCCTTCTAGTCTCATTTGCCTTCTCCTACCTCTAGCAGATTTCTTTAATCTTTTCTAGTCCTTATGAGGGACTGCCTCCCACTCTGCCTCAGTTTTTTGGGGAGCTTTACAGAACCTTTTCTCTGGTCTCCTCCTCTTCCTGTACTTTCTGTCCCTGAGTAACATTAAACACTTGCTAGCTCTTACCTGTGTGCGTGCACACGTTGGCCTGATTCTTTCTGCTGTAGTCGTGCGAGTGCCAGCACTTCCAGTCCATCTGCCGCTGAAGCTTGTCCATGTTTTTGTGCTTTCTTCGCATTGCCGTGGACTCCTAAACTGGTTCCTTCTCATCTATCTCGCCAAAGCCAAGGCGAGATAGCCTTTTCCCTGTGAAAGCCCTTTGTAGCCTCGTCGCACCAGTGCTGGAAGCTTGGCTCTTCCCTCCGTGCGCGGTTTGCCGTTCCCAGTCTTTGGCTCTCGCTAGGTATCTGCAGGCCGTTTCCTCGGAGAAACGTGGCTTATCTGATCGCGCTGCCTCTCCCTGCCTGCCCTTCGCGGGTCGCCTGGGAGCCCTTTGGCATGCCCGTCTGTTGGGAGTGGGCCCCGCGGAGGCTGACAGATCCCTGCAAGCCCCGGGACATGTGGCTAGCCGAGTCGGGGGCGCGGGGGCTCAGGGAAACCCTGTGCTCCAGCGGCTCTCGCCGTGCCCCCGAATGACTGCGCCAGCCGTAAGCAAGGCTCCAGAGGAGGCTTCCCACCACATCGTTAGTCTTGGAGACAGCCTCCCCGTTGATGGCCTAGGAAGCCAGGCTTCGTTAATTCCCTTGCTCTCAGAGCTGTTGCCTGAAAATGGAGGTTTGTTGCTGGTTTTCCACCCCGTTCCCTAGCGAGCCCCGCAGCCCCGCTTTCCGTGACGCTCTGCCTCGGGGCGCACTGGAAGCCTCGCGTCCACGCTCTCGCGGCCGGCGCATCCTGCCGCGTGGCCTCGCGCTGCCCTTCCTCCCGGGCTCCCTCTGTGCATCTGCTGCCCCGWCATAAGGTGCAGCTTCCTCGTGCAGCTGAGCTCATGTAATGTCCCAGCTGCTAGCGAAGGCAATGTGCTGCCTCCACCCCTTAGCCCCACRGAGATAAAAGTGCCCTTGCTCTTTCCTCAGTGGAAATGAGCTGCTCTCTCTTTGGGTTGTTTTCCTTTCTGCTTGATAGGGGATCAGACAGGGGGAGAGATGTGCTGGGAGCAAAGCGAGGAGGGAGGGAAGCAGAAGAGCCTCTTGCCCCAGCAGCTGGGCCTTAGGTGAGCACAGCGGCACGGTGAGCCCCCCCCGTGTAGCCSGACTTCCTCCAGAGGAGGGCGTCTCTGCGTGTGGTCCTGGGGCCATAGCCCTTCACAGCCGAGTCTCCTCCGTGCTCCCGCGCCAGGAGATCGTGTCAGGATGGGGGCTGAGTGGGGCGGGAGGAGTGGGTCTTTCTTCCCGTGGGATACAGGGGTGAAGTAAATGCTTCTGCATCTCTTTYGTTCCTTCCCAAATG
This sequence comes from Eudromia elegans, assembly GCA_003342815.1. NCBI lineage: Eukaryota > Metazoa > Chordata > Aves > Tinamiformes > Tinamidae > Eudromia > Eudromia elegans. Next base: position 95,891 of record PTEX01000262.1, on the reverse strand, counting down.
CCAGGAAGCAGCCGGCCTCCCTTTTGAAAGGGGACCCTCAGCAATTTGGAGACAACTGCTGAAAGTCTCTGCAGCGTGTCAAGCTGTAAGGAGCTAAAGAGTTTTCTGATGTCTTAATTAGTGGTAAGAGTCAGCAGGTAGCCGAGGCAGCTCCCTGGATCTGTGTCTCCTTTTTGGGGATGGTCTCTAACTGAATCAGATTGGTTATGAATCACAGTGGTTATGTGAGGCAGCGTCTTGCCGGCACACAGTGAAACCAGAAGAACTGGGGAGAGAATGGAAACTGTGCTTGTGTGGCCCGTGCTTTGCATTCCTGTGATCCTTTGATGGGTTGGAGGAAGAGAAAACCATTATAGATAAGTGCTTGTCTTTAGACATTACACCGAGCTTTAGAAATAACTTCATTTGCAGTTTACCAGAAAGCTGCCTCTGCTGAAGAAAAGGTACAAGATGGCAACTTCATCTTGCAAATTGGATGTTCTCATGCTAATGGCTATGGCTGAAGGGAATAAATGTTTCTTTAACATGCTAAAAGGAAACAGGAGAGATGGCTTATGGCTTGTGTCTTATTTTGATATACTATGCTTTATATCTCTTTACAAGGCTCTCTTTTTTCAGAATTGTGTGTACAAAACCAGATGAGGATCCGGATGTAGAGCCCATGCTGAAGAATACAGCTGAAGTGCTGCAGGACCTGTGCCCTTTGGAAGGCAGCACTGAATCAGAGCGCCTGATAGAGTGCCGAGTGGATAAAGGCTAGGAGAAGTGGGAGAGGGGGATATATGGCAGTTTAGTTTGTCATCAGCTCTTCAAAACTTTATAATTCTGTTTAACAAATTAAGTCTCTCTTAGAAAGCAAATGATTTGGGGATGAGCAATAGATGGCTATACAAAGATGCAGACTAGAAGCTTGAAAAAGGAGATGCTCCTGCATTAGTCCAGAGCAAGAAGCGTGAGAGTAAAGGACCTAGAGAAATTCAAAGCTCCTGAACATTATTGTTAACAGAGGAAGGGAAGGCCTGGAGTCACTCGGAGAAAAGGACGGGGAAAAGCCAGACAAGCAACTTCCAGAAGTATAGAAAGAGGAGCCAAAATACTGGAGTTTCTTTTAGAGGTAAATGGAGAGCCCTGCACTTGGGTGTGCTCCTTCCTGCCACTCATTCAAAATGAACATAGTAAGAAGCTCTCTTTTCCTTCAGGAAAAGGAAGCTTGGGGGAAGATCAGAAGCAAAAATCTTTATAGATCAGAAGCACTTCGGAAGATACCTTCTTGAAAGAGAGAAAAATCCTCTAATAAGAGTCTGTATTTAATACAGTTTCCTTTTGGCAATGATATTCTGAAGGTGAGATGTGGGACTCTGTCTCCTGGGAGAGTGCTTTAAGCATCTGAGATGTTATGAGGTGTTTTACAGTAATAATTGAAGCAGTCTCTGTTGTTTAGTAGTGGGAGTGATTGCAGAGCATGTAGGAAAATGAAGAAAGAAGTGACATTAAAACATGGTTGAATGTGAAACAGGATGAAGTTTCTTATTGCGTGAGAGTGAGTGATCGCRTGGGGAATAATGTTTGACAATTCTAAAACTGACCCTGACTGTTAAACATGGAGGACCTGAGCAGAAAAGAATGATAATAAAAAGAAATTCAGGGGCTGCAGGGCATAATGAACTATGTCAGACATTTCCTCCCCAGCTTTGTAGCTCTAACAATTTCATTATTTTTTCCTTTCTTTCCTGATAGCTTGGGAACACAGAGCATCTAAAGTTCAGCAGTTTGAAATTTATGTTGGTGCTGCAGAGCGCGTGAGAATGCTGAGTCTTTTAGAGCTCCGAGAGCACTACTAGAGATGCTGAACTAAACGGTTTGTCCTTATACCTGCTTAAGAGCTTAAAAGACCACAAGCAAAAATGCACGTACAGATGTTGGGAGACTTCATATTTTGTGTAGGGACATACTGTATCTTGCTGTGAGCACCTGTGGTTCCATCTTCAAAGGAAAAGCAGTAATGAAGCCATCACTATCTTTCCTTCAAAAACACCAAAGTAAGCAATTACACAGGTATTTCAGCCAGGCCACACTAAATGCTGCCATTTAAGTACGGTGATGCTTAAGCAAACCTGCAGTAGTGCTATGTGCCACCAAGGCATGTATTCAGTGGGCGATAGGGGAGAATCCTTAAGGATAAGGCACAGGGAGCAGTACCAGTTATAAGTAATACACGGGCAAACCAAGGCTTCCTGCRTATTTTCAATATGAATGTAATCTGTAGGGAGCTTCTGCTTGCATATTTTTACCGTGATGATAAGAGTAATGATGGAATGGTGTATGAAGAGCACACAGATCTAAGAGTTGAGAGACTTCTGTTCTGACCTTGGAGGAAGAGAAATAATTGATTAAATAGATTCTGTACTTAAAGTAGAGGCCATCCTGTGAAGAGAGCCTGTAGTACTACCTGAACACTCTGTAGCGCAGTGAAATGAGTCAGAACTGACACTTCCTTTGAGGGGTACAAGGCTTTCAGATTATAAGGGATTCTCTTCTTGGCAACTTTGCAGAAAAATCTGCCAATTAGGATAAGCAGTGGGTGCTTATTAACTTGTAGGACAGTCATTTCCCTCTTTCTCTCATACACTAACACGTGTTGTTATCCACTTTTTACAACAAGTACACTTGATTCACCAGCTTCTTCAAAGCCYGTACGAAAAAGGCCAGTCGAGCACCCTGGGTTCCCGAGCTCAGAGGCTTAGGCACAGAAGGGATGTTCGGTCATTCTTTCTCCTCTGGTTAGAAGGAGGTAMCGTCCTTTTCTCTAGCCACAACTGTTCTGGCTTCTGCACATGTGGCTCCATGGCTTTTCAAAGAAAAGCAACACTGGATTAAAGAGTAATTTTCAATTCAATGCAATCTAACCAAATGTGTATTTTAATATGCATAACTCTAGACACAGAAAAGGAGYGGTTAGAAGAATGTGACATCCATATAGTATAAAATTTGCTTGAAAATAAGGGGGAAAAAATCACAAGGGCAGATCACAATTAACATTGTGCAGCTGTAGAATAACAGTGCTGTGCTGTGGATAATAAGGAAGTTGCCTGTCAGTGTAAAGAACAGATCTGAGAAGAACCAAAGGATGAAAACTGGCTCTGATCTTGGTGAGGGGGTTGGAAGTCTGACTGGATGCATAATTATAACAGAGGTACAAGACCTTTTTCACAGTTAGAACTTGGGAAGCTAGTCCCAGGCCAGAACAATCTATGGTGATTAAAAGAAATGTCACCTCTTTCATATTTATTGAAAACATTTTTCTTAAAAGACAGTAAACATCTGCCATGGAAGCGAGCGGCTGTGCAAAGAGCAGCCAGCAGAGATGAGTGAAGGCAGTTGTGTTGGAAGAACAAAGAGCTTCATTGGCTGGTCCTGTCTCGTTTGCCTCTGCTTTGATATTCCCCTACTGATTGTGATATTTCCATACCAATTATTGTATAAATTGTTCCTGGCTGACCTCTCTACTTAGCTGCCTTTAGTTGGCTCAGCGGTGGGAGGAATTTTGATGAGAAATGAATAGCTCTTCTGGGTCGGTTCAGGAAGGACAGTCCATGTGCTGAGAGTGGGGTGACAGTGGCAGGAGTTGASGAGGAAGATCCAGGGCTGGGCACCCCTGGCAGCACGGTTTAAACTTCAAAGCGAAAGGGTGGAGGATGGGGACAGATTTTTCTGAAGGTGGCTCCAGCCAGCCTTTCAGTACAGTCAACTCTCTTGGTGTGACAGAAAAGTACATGAAGCAAAATAGTGTTAAGTATTTGCTCTGAATGAGGCTTTGTGGTCCTAATGGTGGGGGAGGGGGTGTTGTGCCACATGTTTTCTTCTGATAGCATTGTTTTCTCCATCTGGCAGCAGGTTGCAGCGCATTGAGATTGTCCCTGCTGTGACTCGTTTATGCAAAAATGAAGCTCAAACCCAATTTTTATTTGTGGGCATTAACAGGAGACTTTGCAGGATAGTAGGYGCACATTGCTAGAAGATGCTTCTGTTTTGCTGCTGTGGCGGGGATCTCCCGTAGAAATTGCATTAATTTTCAGCAGACGAGAAGGAAGCCACTTGGGGTAGCATTGTTAGTGGCTGGACTGCTTTGGGCATGGGAAATCCTTCTTGAAAGTAAATACTGTTTTGTGGATGTGGTTCTCCAGACTTAGCAGTGGGACTACGTGCAGAGGTGGTCTCGTTAGGAGCCTTGTGGTGTCCTCACAAGGGATTGAGAAGGGAGAGCAAGACAGTCCCCTGGGAAGCATCATGCCTGAGGGAGTCTGAAAAACAATTCTGGATTAAGATGTAGCAGGAGCTCAGAGTACATTACCTGTTCCTGGACGGCTCAGTGGAAGCAGGGGTCGTCCTTTCACCGTGCAGGGCATGGTGCTGCTCTGTGGGATTTGGGGAATGGAGCCCTGAGGAAGAGTGCATTGTGGGGTAGCTCGGCTTGCTCCCCTCCCCAGAGCTTCCTAAAGGTGACAGCAGCCAAAGCCTTTCTGAAGGCTGCTCCCATCTACCCCGTCGCTCCCCAGGGTCTCCTACACATGGGGCTCTGGCCATAGCAACACCCTGCAGTGGCCTTTTCAGTGCATATGTTGGGGTGTGAGCTTGTCTGCGGGGCRAGGTGGGAAGGGAGACAGGGTGAAGCCAAAAATCCCAAATACCATTGATAAAACAGCAGAGCCTTTGGGCCCTGCAGAGAGACGTGAAGCCACCACTGAGTGCTTCCTGGCCTTTGCAGAGCRCCCTTTCCTCCTTCCCGGCGGTCAGAGGATACCAATGAGCCCGCTGTGTCCTGCGGTGCCGGGCAGGGCTGCAGGAGCCGAGGTGGGGATTCTTGGCTCCTGCACCGTCCTGGTCTGTGGGAGAGGACATTTGTCGCAGCGTGTGATGCACTTGGTGCTTGCACCTGCCCTTGGGTTGTGTGTGCCCAGTGCATCTCTCAGGCTGGAAAGCAGTCATGTTAACTGYTCTTTAGTGCTAGTCTGAATTGTCTTCATTACTGGGGACTTTCTGCCAGGGCCTGTGATTTCCACTAGCCAAAATAGGGCTTGAACACACTCCTCTTTCCTTCTCTGTGTACAAGCACAAATTCGCATTTCGGTTCTGTTTTGGGCATGGAGGGGACATAACAGCTGGCCGTGTTCAGAGCCTAAATTACTGTATTTCTACATGAGAAAAAAAAAAAAAAAGCTGAAATCTTTTTTTAGCTTCTCTTGTATAGCCCGTGCATAGCCCGCAGGCCAGATGTGACCCATATGGCTGAAGAGTGTAGTCTGCAATTAATACAGTTTGCAGAGGGACGTAACAGCTGTACCATTTTGGTTTAGGAGTTAATCTAGCTCTGTATCACGTTTTGGGAACTGGCTTGGGCAGACAGCTTGGCAATTATAGCTCGTTTAAGTCTCCTGAACTCAGTAAGGTGTGCCTGTATAGCAGTCCTCTTTTAAGTGCCCGTCCCCTCTTCATCTGAATTCATGCAAACTTTCCGTATCCACAGGTCGGGATGCATCACTGGGCGGGTAGTTCTGCACATCTGCTCCATGCAGTGGGAACATCCCCTCTGCATTGTTCTGCACCTGAATCCTGCTAGGTTTGGCTGAGGGGCGTTGCTTTTTAGGCTAGAAAAGATGATAAACAGTCAGTCCTCCACTGTCCCTCTGCATGGTATGTGTAACTGTAGACTTATCAGTTTCCTTCAAAGTCTTTTTCTGCAGTTGAAAGAGCCTTAACCTGCTGCATCGTTCTTTATGTGAAGATGGTTGCTCTCTGAACCTCTTCCAGGAACACCTATAAATGGAAGAAACAACAGCAAAAAGAAACCCCCCAAATGTGCTATACGTATTTGCACAACGGGCAGAGAGAGGTAGTAAAAGAATCACTATGAAAATGTTGCTGATAACTGTAGTCAAAGGCACAAAGTAATTTTTAAGGAGACTTTAAGATTAGTATGCAGTTCACTTTCTGACAAGCACTGCTTTGGAGCCTTTAAGTGAGGAACATGGTGCTGTAAAGCTGCAGGAGTGGAAAAAGGCCCTCGAGCTACATAATCTGTTTCATGTTCGGAGCTGTCAGCCCTATGGTTTTGTGGAAAACGTGGAAAATCAAGACCTTTCTTTCTTTGGGTGGGAGTTGGGGTGCGGGGGGTGCTAATGATTAGGAACCTAGAATGGTATTCCTTCAAGAGCAAAGGTATTTCTTTTGGATTGAAGTATGTCAGTAGTGACTTTTCATTTATAAGCCCTGTTCCTGTAACTTGCTGTGGTGCCTCCGAGCATGGATGTGTCTCCAGGTGGACAGGTTAGGTGGTGCCGTAGTCAAATAGCGTTACTGTGAGGGTGCAAGTTTCGAGGAGTGCAAGTGCGCAGCCTGTGCTGCAACACTGCTGGCAGAGGAACGCACGGCGCTGCTTTCCTGCCCTTAGGTTGGAGGTAGAGGCGGTAAAGCCTTGGCTGGAATATGAAAAAGTGAGCGACTTGGGCGTGACATTTCTCTGCTATCTGGATCCCCATGCCTTGCAGAAAAAGCTCTCCCTTTTCACCTGCTTTCAGAAGCATTAAACATGAGAAAGGCCATAGTCCCTGAAGAGGGTTCGCCCAGAGCTCTGGAGAGACCTCTTCTGTCCCTCACTGCAGGGCTGTCTGCGCTTCTGCCTCCTTCCCCCACATTMCTCCCTCTGCAAAACCTGGCCTCAGAGACACAAGCCAGCAGGAGGACCAAGAGCTGCCTGGTTGTTGTTCTGCTTGTTCTTACCCCACCAGGCCCACGACAATACCCTCATCTGCAGGCCGTAAGGATCAGGGAATGCTCCCTCCTTATCAGGAGAGATTTGCTGCCTTTTCTGAAAGAGCAGATGCATAAACCTATCATTTCTTATTAATTTTAAAGTAGCTCTTGGCTCTCTACCTCCTCCATATCAGCCCTAGCATTGCCAGTAAATTATATTGGATTTGCAATTAAATGCCAGCTGTGCCAATGAAGTAACAGCCAAATGCCAACTGTAACTGTCTGCTAGGCTTCCTAAGGGCGGTGGAGAGCACAAAGCTCTTCCTTCAGAGAGCTCTCCCCTCGCTTCGAGAGGAAAAGGCAAGAACTTAAAATGGGGTCTCAGACATGTTATTTTTGTTAATCAGAGTGTTTGCTCACTAAGAAATGTTCATTTTGGGATATTGTTTATGCATGGGAACAGCAATTCCCAGAGCCAGAAAACCACCAAGCAATTCACTCTGCAAAAAGTTAACCACTTGGGGAGAAGATTAGAAAACCAYGGATGGGTCTCTCAGGGTGGTTGTTCTTCTGCCTCCCCATCTCATTTAAAATATTTGTTTGAGAAGTATTTTTGCTTCTGCTGTGTGGGTTTTCTTTAAGTGTTGACAAGACTCCTGCCCATTTACATTAGACAAGAATTTGCAAGCAGGCAGAGGGAAGAGCGCTGCAGACTCGCTGCTTCCTGCCCTTCCAAAAATCCCTCCCATTCAACCAACCCATGAGCTTTYGCATCTCAGGTCTGGGTCTTAACAGAAACTTGCTGCAAGTTGTAGCAAAACCCTGGTAGTTTTGSCTTCTTTTCACCTTAGAGCTGGGCAGGGCTTTTCCTGCACTGGCTTTTGATGTTCCTCAGCAGATTCCTAGAGCTGGAGCAGAAAATGGGGAACTCTCCTCTTTTGGCTGGATTGGCAGAGCGGAGTGGGAAACTGCAGCAATGYGCGCAGCGGCAAGGAAGCCAAAAGTGAGAAAAATGCAGGAAGTGCCTCTCTTCCGAACCTGTATGGGGACCGCTGCWCGTGGCATTACTGGCAGCATCTGGGAAGGCATTGGCAAGGGGGAARGGGAGCATGCTGGGGCTGACCCGTGACAGGGCTGGAATTTGACTGCCACCAGATGCCTGTGTCCATCAGAGTGCAGAGATCTGTGCTGTGGGTCCCCGAGGTCGTGGTCTTGCCAATGGGCTGTAGAAGGTCTCTCATAAAATATTGCTTATCAGTTGGATGCTTGGAGAACTCCTCAAGGAGTTCCTATACAACAACACCAGTACTGCATTCAGAGCCTGAGGTCGTCACCTCAAAAGCCAAATACATAAACCCCAAATGCCCACAATGAATGGTATGTGTATGTGCAACTCTTGATTTCTGCTCTTGTGTGTTTGCGCTGTAGTGAAGTTGTAACTGTATTGCATGCAGTATACTGTAGAAAGGCTACATGTGGATACAAAAATTTGATTATGGGGTAATACATATGGCATATGTAGTAAATATCCCAGCCTTCACGCTTTAAAAATAGTTTTTCACTTCAAAGCTTGCGTCTGTCCTTTGGCCTTTACAAGGCAAGAGAAGAGTCTGTCTGCATCCTAGATGTTAATTGTCTCTWGCAGTATCTTTCCTCCGGATGAAGAGATTGGTGTAGCAAACAGTGTGGGAGTGTTTGCTCCTGCCGTTCCTCTCCTTGTTAGTTTTAAACCTGCTAGCTTTCCCTGTCCTCCTCTTAAATCACATTATTTCATAAAGAGTAAAAAGAAACATAATTTGGAGCAGCAGTGAGCTGAACCCAAGTTAATAGTTTGAATTGCACTCCATCTGTTCAGTTGCGTGGCCTGATGGATGTGCTGAACCCATTTTTCACAATTTGTTTTAAGCTGGTAAGAACCATCTCTCCTGGCTTCAGTCCAAGGTGTCTGTTTAGGGAAACTTTGTATCCGGACTCTGAGGTCCAGAGGGAGAGATTGAGTGAATAATCTTCAAACGTTAAGCTCCCTCTTTCACTTGCAAGGTGCTAGTTTTTGAAAGATTAAGTTCTTCTCTGGACTTGAACAATTTAAAATGAAAAAAAAATATGTGTGCACGCACAGTATAAAATTTGCAAACATGATTATACTGGACCTGCTTTAAATCGGCTTATTGCTGTTTTATGATTGCAAGTAAGCAATCGCAGGAGCCAGGGTGATTGGCCTTGCCATGTGCACATGCTGCTGGTAACTCAATAACCGATGAACACCCACCGTGGTCTCGAACCTCAGAGCCTTTGATGTAGCAACAAACAAGACAGATTGCTGTAATTTATCTGGCCCCTGGAGGGCTGTGCTGGTAATGTGCCATGAGCCCAAGGGCCATCCATCCATAATCTGTGTAAAAATACAGCAGATTGCAGCCATCCTGTCTTTGTTCCGTGCAGCAGCCCTGYCTGCAAGAGTTTGCGTGTGCCCGGTGTGCTCTCCTTGCTCTTGATCTCCAGCAGCCAGGGGTGGTGGGTCTTAGGGTGTAGCAGGCYCGCTCCCTCCATTAGCTCTAATTGGTTTTGTCATGTACTACATATACTCCTTTTCAGTGGAGTTTTGCAGCGCTGGAGAGGCGGTGTTTCCTGGTATGCCTTTACAAGGGTAGAGGGAAGATGTGTGGGGAAGGCGTGCTGCATTCGGGGGACAAAGACCAGGGTTTTGTCCCCGATGAAGCGCTGAGCAGGCTTCCTGATGGAGCAGGAACAGTGCTGCTCTGGGGGCAACCAGAAGGGCGGGCATGGCAGGGAGGGGCGTGCAGCTGCCCGTCTCGCACATGAGCCTCTGCCCGGGCAGGGACCGTCTCACCTCAGCTCCACGGGGCCGGGCATCGTGAGTCCTGTCTGTCCATCTGCTCTGCTTKGGCTCACGTGCCGGCAGCCTGTGGGCAGCTGGAAGGATGAAATGTTTCTCTCCCCRTGGAGCACATTGCTCCATATAGAGCTGCTGTCATATGTATACTATGTCTATAATCTATATAGAACTGCTGTCAATTTAAAGAGCCCTTCTTTACAAAAATGATTCTTTTGTCATAGAATAATTAGTCACATAGCCTTTAAACTAGGCGTTATTGCGGGAGGGACTGGGAAAAGCAGCAAGAGTAGTGTTGGAATTCGAGCCTTGTTKGGTTTAGTTTCTGCTCTGGTTTCCTATTGTGCAGCACAATACCTTTTTCTGTCTGGACTCTTATCACTACCAGGGAAAGGTTTTATATTATCTCAAAACCATTTTTTTTCATAGGGCATTTAAAAACCAAACAAAAACTCAAATCAAAAAGTATTCATTTCCTTGAATGGTGAGTTGCTTTGGCAGTGTGAAATATCTTGATTTTAAAATGGGTTCTGAAGGCTTGTCTTGCCAAGTGCCCYTATAGGAAAATTGGTCATTGTATGGTGGAAGGGGTAGAGAAGCCCAAGTGCTGCCTCGAGAGCAGCTGCTAGACCCTTGGTCCTGCTTGGAGGTTGGCTGCTGGCTCCTCAGCTCATCACCTGTCTGCCAGCAAGAGCGGCCTTTGACCTTGTCTCGCGCGGCTGTCACGCGAGTTGGAGGATGCTGAGGTGAAAAGCGTTTCCCCTGCCCCGCCTGGAAAGTGSGAGTGTGGGCATGTGATGCTAATGTGGCTGAGCTGTCCCCTCACTCCTTKAGGTGCTGGCCCTGGCATTTGAGCCTGGTAGCTTAATGTGTGAGTGTCTGTAGGTGTCCCTTCCCCAYAAACCTTGCTGGCCCTCATTGCCTTACTGGGGTGATGCGGTGCCCCACTTGCTCTTTGTTTTGCTGTGGCTCTCGGATGGGCAGCAGCCAGCCGCAGTCTCCCCGGGSTTCCGTCACTGACCAGGACCTTGATAAATGCTAGGCTGCCTGTGGCCCTTGGGAGAGGAGGGAGAAACTGCCTAAAAGTCTCATGTGACTGTTCTTCTCCCACAGGCATGGCCCTAGCGCAGCGCCAAGTGACGGTGCAGGAAGGTCCCCTCTACCGCACGGAGGGCTCCCACATCACCCTGTGGTGCCGGGTGAGCGGCTACCAGGGGCCAGCGGAGCAGAACTTCCAGTGGTCCATCTACCTGCCGTCGGCCCCCGAGCGYGAGGTGCAGATCGTGAGCACGGCCGACCCCTCCTTCCCCTACGCCATCTACACGCAGCGCGTGCGCRGCCGGGAGATCTACGTGGAGCGGCTGCAGGGCGACGCRGCCCRGCTGCACATCACCGAGCTGCAGGACCGCGACGCYGGCGAGTACGAGTGCCACACGCCCACCACCGACGAGAGGTACTTCGGCAGCTACAGCGCCAAGATGAACCTCGTGGGTAAGCTTCGTGGCGCGCCGGGCCGGCGGCGCTCAGGCAGCTGCTTTGGGGCCAGGAGTGTTTGCAGAGCGCCTCTTTGACTCCATCTTCCCCCTTTCCAGGCTTCCCATTGATTTTATATCTTAGAATCGACTAGGATCTGAAGTGTGTTGTGCAGCTAACAGCAGTTGAACAACTTCATCAGACTTTTGTCCAAAGGACCCCAAATGATGTCCTATAACACTTGTATGACTGATTTAAGGCTACAAGCAATCGGCTTGCTTTGCTTAGCTGTGTCTTTCAGSGGCCCCAGAAGCAGTTTATGGACCTCTGGCTTGTCACTGCTTCCTTACTCAGACTTGCAGGTCAGMAAGATTGGGGTGTTGCAGGTTAAAGCCCTGTTGACACAGGAAAGCCGTTTTGAAGGGAGCCCAGGGTGAATTTAAATCACAATGGCTCCCCTCCCAGCTCCCCACCTCTTTGTGCTCTGGCTTGTTCACCTCTGGAAGTGTCAACAGAGGCGGCTGTGGCGGAATACTCTCCCACACTGTTTCCCAGGGTGGAGAAGCCCCGAGGGCTGGAGCGCAAACAGTTATTTAGATGTCTGCTTTTCCATTCAATTTTACTGAGTGGCTTCCTTAAGTAAGAGTTAGATGAGTAGATGCCTTTTTCTTTTTTTTTTCTTTTTTTTCTTTTTTTTTTGAGTTATACGATTTCCTTCATGTGTCTAGAGATGTGGTTTCCTGTTCTTTGCCATCTGAGTCAGTGTTGCCCCAGAAAGTCACTTTAGGGAGGTAAACTTGTGGAAAACTAAACACTGCAGAAGAAAGGGCCATAGGTGAGGGTGGGGTTGTGGCAGTGCGGGTTTGTGACCACGTTTTGCTGCCAGGGAGCTGCTGTTGTGCTGGAACCCAGCCTTCAAGGCCTAGACCTTGTGGAGAGMGAGCAGAACAGTCACCTCCAGAAACGCCCGGGTTGGGCAGTGCGCGATGAACGAAGTGCCCCCTGGAGTGCTCTCTGGGGAGCCTGGGAGGTGAGGCTTGCCTGAAGAGGACCTAGGGGCTGGCTGGCCTGTCTGATGGGGCACAGAAGGGACTGGCCGTGCTCCTCCTGTGCCTTTCCCCTGGTGGAGGGAGGCTGGGGKCATAGGGAGGCGGCACTATTTGGAGTTGAACCCTAGGTCAGCAGCTGCTTTGGTGGTCACCCTAGGTTTGCTGAGTGAGATGTTTCTGCTGTCTGCTGCCCTTTCCACTAGCACAAGGCATGTGCAGTCTGGGGCTCAGTGCTGTAGACCTCCATGAACAGTTCAGGTCATACACTCAAGGGCTTACGTGTGTCYGAGATGCTCAAGGAAATTGTTCCAAGTTTTTTTTATAAAGTTAATAAAAGATCTATATTTAATCTATAAATAGATCAAATAACTTGAAATCAATTGAAAATAACTTTCCATGGATTAGTTAGAACACATTAAGCCCCTTCATGGATGTTCCCCCTCAGAATTTGTGGCCCTAATTTGGTTTAGTTTCATTCCTTTCCAAAACCTCACTTTGGAAGTGATTTAAGGCCACTTGAATTCTTGAATGTGCGCCTCTGCCTAGGTATTCACTGYGGTTAAACCCTGGGGCAGACTGAATTTCCCAGAATGGCCACTGTGATGACCCASGAGGTGAGTTCCTCCAAAGCCTCCTGCGTTCTGGAAGTGCTCACCTCCGCGAGCCCTGCAGGGAGCCTTTGTGGCCTACGCCACCACGGCCCTGCTGCCTCACCAGCCTTGCTCCTCTCCATGCCATGTCCTACTGCTGCAGCCCTTCAAAGGCACCCACAGCTGGGCTGGGGGTGGCCTATGAGCACTGTCACCCATCAGCCCCAGTTGTTTTTGGAGAGCAGCTGGCACTGCCCCTTCAGCCTGGTGGCAGAAGTCAGYGTGTGCTGGTCATTGTCAGGTGTGAGACAGCAGGGCAACGGGGCGGGTTTGGAGTGTTGGGAACCTGCGGAGATGTTTCCATCCCCTTTTGGAAGGGAAAAGGATTTGGGCAGTAGTTCCCTGCATCTCCATGAGCTTGAACTGGTGTTGACTTCAGTCCCGTCCGTGTGTTTCAGCTACATGGGGAGGGCTTTTACTCTCTTGAGTGAGTAAAAATCCCTTCTCCTCCACCTTCCAGGTTGTAGCAGGAGACACTCCTGCCCTCGTGTCCCTGCAGGCTGGGTGGAGCACGCCCCCGCTTTCTGCTGGGTTTGGCTTCCAGCTACAGGTCATAGGTTTTCAGACCTGCTTCAGTGCTGTGTATGGCAATCAAGAAGAGCAGCATGAGGGCTAAATGAAAGTTATTGTTCTCATTTTCTCAGAAACAGAACCAAACTTTTTCTTTTTTTCTTTCATCCAGTTATGAATTTTTAATTGAGTCATTAGATTGAGTGGCTCTTTTTTGGCAGGAGAAAAGCCTGGAGGGAGGCAGGTTTGTTAGCATCTCTATTCTCTCCATTTATGTGTGAAATGGATGGCTTTGGAGCAGTGTTGATTTTCAAGTTGCTGTTCTGGGAGCTTTTGAACTGTTGTTGCTGTGGTTTGAGGGAGGAGCTGAAGGGAGATTTTATTCTGCTTTGTGTTCTTCCCTTCCTGCTTACTCCAGGTGATACAGCTGTAAATTTTGGCGGTGAGCTCCATAGGTTTGGGTGCTGGCTGGGGTACTGAGGCTGCCGCACACTGGGGGCTGCAGTTTGAGTCCTCTCAGCATGGAGGCATCTCAGCTTGTGGCAGACCCAGCTGTGACAGGCTTTTGCTCTTGCTCTCTGAGCAGTGTTGAGGGCTATGCATCAAGGGGTCTTCAATCCCCTTATAATGAAGCCTTATAAATATGGTGCAAGAAGTATACTTTTAACCACACAATGAACAGCAAGCGTTCTTGTTTATTCCTCTTCCCTTTCTAGCCAGTCTTTCCAAGATCCTTTTTGATTGATCAAGGATCTAAGTCAGGATCTAGTGCCTCTCAGTGGGCTCAGTGTTTCCAGTGCGTGGGAGAAGAAGCCTCCCTGAGGCACTCTGTGGGACTGTTGTCTTCACTGATCTGAATTTAGGTCTGCAAAATGAGTGCTAATCTTACAGAAGCTAAGATTGAGGCTAGTAATGTGGCTCAGGGCCCTTCTATCATAGGGAGATGTGTGTCCTRTCTTAGTATTTTTCGCCAGTCTCCATTTCACATATTGACTGTTTCAAAAATGAGTGTCTCTCTCCCTGTCTTGCTGCTACTTGTCTCCTCCTGAGATGCATCGAGGGGAAGAAGCAGTTATGTCTGGGCTGAGAGACATGTTGGGAAGAAGAGCTTAGACCACCATGTCGCCAGTACTGAGGGAGGCAGCAAAAAATAGGTGCAACTCTGCAGAGTGCAGTGGAGCTATGGCCCACTGGCTGATTTAGGAGATTAGCTCATGTACGACGTCTATACCTCCACTGTTTGCCTTCAGAGCAGCTGTTAAGAGTTTAATTCCCCAAGGCTGACATGAAATTGCTCAATCTAATTCATGCTSTTCTACTCACAGTTTGGGGAAAAGATTTTTAGGAGCTCACAAGAGTGACATTACACTCATCTAGCATCAGGCCCTTGTCTAGGCTGGTTGTTGAGGCACTATCTGTAGTCAGAGGAGAGAGATCTGGAGAGCGTCTGGAGAGCAGCCTGCCCTTGTTTAAATTAGGTGCATCTTTCCCTGTGTTGATTAGATGTTTAGAACCTAGATGCTTAACTTGGGTAGGGCAGCTACTGTTAAGGGAAGCAAATTCTTCCTTTAGCAACRGTTAAAGATTTGACTGCTTTTGAAAACATCACCCACGGGGCTCCTACTGATGGAAATTCTGGCTTTACAGTTGAATTGAGAAGACACTTGGCATACTGAAGAGAACCCTTACAAAACTGTATGTATTAGACAGGGGATCTGGGGACTATGCATAGCTGACAGACAGTTGATGCTCTTGGCCTGCCATGTACTAACTGCAAGAAGTATAAGGGCTCTTCCCCTTTCTACAGAAGGTAAGAATGACAAGGAGTTTGCAAGTGATGGAAAGCCGTGTCTCAGTTATGCAGCATCACCACTAGCAGCGTTCAGTATTTTCCCTCGTGTCACGTTATTAACCTTGTCCTAATATCTCTTGAAGTAGAGGAAGAGGAGGAATTTTCTGTGCAGTAATTCAGGTTGTGAATCTGTGTGGTCCTGGGTGACCCAAGGTGCTGGTCCATGTGTTTCATCTTACGGCTCTGGACAATTAAAGCTTGGTTTTGCCATTAGGTAGCAGTGAGCTTGTGGCAGTTACTTCAGGATCACAGAATCATTGCAGATTTGTGCTACATATCTACGCAGTGAGTTGTTTGTGCACCTGTACCATTACTTAGATAACAGTAGAGTCCTAGTTCTAACCTTTTCAGAAGTTTCAGACTTTTATCACTGTGGGTTTTTTTTTAATCCACGCACCAAGAAATGTTGAGCTCTTCAGAATGAAAGTGATTGGAGGGAGGAAATCGGGCTTTGAGGTGGTTCTTAAACAGGTAGTTTCAGGGGGAAAGAGGGCTTCAAAGTGTTTGAGGAGATGGCAACTGCTTTACTCTTTATTTCTTAGGAATATTGTAGAAGCGACTGTACAGCATCAATTCTGAGTGCTTTAAAGAAAAAAAAGGCGTTGGGAAGGAGTTGAAAGAGCTACCTCTAAGATAYTGCAGGGTGAGAAAGAGAGCAGACTTGAGAGATGAGACTCAAGCACAGTAGTCAGAGCAGCAAAGGAAGAGCTGTTGTGGAGCTGGCTAGTTTGTGTAGGAACCATCCCAGCAGGCTTAGGTGAAGGGAGCACAGCTGAGATTAATACTGTTTCTTGGTGGCTCCCCTGTGCTTTCTCAGCTAGACTTCTGCTCCATAGTCCCAGCTGCTTCTGCACTTTCCCTGGGACCATCTCTTAGTTATTCGCAGGGACATTCATGTTGCATGGCTTTGCCCTTAGAGTTTCTGAGAAACCTGAGAAGAGAATGTAGGGAGGAKGGGGCCAAACTCTTCTTGGTGGTGGCCAGTGGCGGGACAAGGGGCAGTGGGTACAAGGTGAAACCCGRGCAGTTCCATCTCCATGTGAGGAGGAACTTCTTTCCCGTGAGGGTGACAGAGCCCTGGCACAGGCTGCCCAGAGAGGCTGTGGAGTCTCCTTCTCTGGAGAWCTTCCAAACCCTCCTGGATGCCRCYCTGTGCCACGTGCTCTAGGGGTCCCCGCTGAAGCAGAGGGGTTAGACTAGATCATCTCCAGAGGTCACTTCCAACCTCAACCGTTCTGTGATTCTGTGAAATCTGGGGGAAAAAGGAGGAAAGATGTCTTTCCATCTTTATAGCCTGCTGAAACCCCACTGGTGTTCGTCCAGAAGACCCAGAGCTATTACCATAGCTTTTGTAGTGAAGTTTCAGCATCATGCCAGATTCAGGAGTGGTGGAGTACAACGCTGCTAGAGGAATGAAGAACTAGCAGCCTCTGAGTGATATCAGAGATGGTAACCACTGGGTTTGATCAGGTCCCCTCTCCAAACGCTGAGTGACAAGAGTCCTCCGCACACTGGACCCATATGTGTACCCTCAGAGTGCATCTTGTAGTGGTCCTTTCTGGCCATGAGCTATGAGGTGTAACTGGGTGCCCAGTTTTGCTGATCTGTGGTTGACTTTTTTTTTAAAAAGAAAAATGAACAAACGARAAACAAAAAACCTCTCACTCCTCAAACCCGAGCGTAGAGGATCAATCTAGCCGATTCAAATATATTGTGGTAAATGCTCTTCCTTTATAATTTTGATATTTGCCAGAGCTRTGTGTCAGGGCTGGGATGGGAGGGAAGGATAACTGCGGGGTGCAGCTGAGAAGCTTTGGCAGCACTGGAGGTAGAAGCAAGATTTACACAGGCCAAGCACTTGGTGCTGGAAGGGAAGGAGTTGAATGTGTCTCACTCAGCCCTGCTTTTGTTGAACTCACAACCAGGCATTTTTCTGTGGAGAGCTAAAAGGGGTATAGCAGACAAAAAGGGGAGAAAAAGAACTTTTATTTGCCTGTAACAGCTGCTTCTGCCTTTTGCCAGYAGCTTCCCCTCTTTCTGTCAACTGCTGCCATACGTGATCTGTCTGCGCACAGAGTAGAGGGAAGAAGTCRTGCCACTGTTTGGCTGTTTTGGGGAGGGCACCATCTGCTTGTGGGAACCTGGCGGGGACTCGTCACGAGCGCAGTCACTTTAGCTTGCACGGGGCTCCTGGACCTCGGTGGCTGTTAWTTTTATTCCAGTTGTCAAGTGGGCTGAGGATGGCAGCACTCAGGGGAGGTGTCAAAGCGAGACGACAGCTTGCTCAGACAAGGATCTACTAGTTTTGTCTGAAAGGTTTGGGGGCTCGTCCTTCTGCACGTGGTGGTAGCTTGGACCTTGGGGAAGACAGAGCTCCTGGCAGTTGTGCATGGCGTGAGGACGAGCGATGCAGACACAAACTGCCACAGGAGAGATTCAAACCGGCCAAAGAGGCTGGGCAGGCTCCATCCTTGGAGGTGCCGGGATGAAGCCCCAGGCAGCCTGGTTGGGCCTTGCGGCTGGYGCTGCTTTGGGCAGGTGCTTGGAATCCGTCCTGGATTGTGCTGTGATGCTGGGATGCGCCGCTGGGCTGTGCGGCAGTGGAAACCAGGGTTAGGCAGGGAGAGGTGTAGGACGGGAGGTGTAAAACTGCATGTCGGGTGATGCCAGTGCTAAAGTGTGGCGTAAAATGTGGCATAAGACTGGTGRTGTCAAGAGGCTTCCAATAGCAAAGACCTGTCCTAGTCCTTCAAATTCTTTCTCCTGCCATGCCGAGAGGTTGCAGCGATTTGTGTCTGTTGCTTCAGTACGTAAAGATGGAACTCAGAAATYTTCAGCTCAGCTCTCCTGGCCTCTCTAAGGCCATCTCGGTGGCTTTGCTGTTCCCRTGGAATATTTGTATGCTTTATTTGGCCAAGCAGACAGTTAATGAAAATAGGGTCTAGGACTGGCTCTTGTTAAAATTCATGCTTTGTGAATTACATTCACCTTTACCTTTTGGGGCTGTGCTTGTTGCAGTAATTAGTTCCCCAGAGGAGTAAAATGTCCTTTGCTTTCAAACTCCCCTTTAGCTGATATTAAAAAAAAAAAAAAATCAAATATGCTCTCTTAGGTGGTCTCTTGCAGCTGGGCTGAGGTTATTTTGCTCTCTTTGTCCTCCTTTACGTGACTAAATCTCTCTGTAATAGTTTTGGGGAAAAAAATACAAAACCCATTTGACCCATGCTACTCTACCTTTCTTTTTTTATTTTTATTCTTTTCTATTTCTGTTCCTGCTATATATGGAAAAAGAGTGTTTAGCGGCTGATGGCGGGGAAGGAGGAGGCTGGGTGAACATATCTGCCTCCATGAGGCCTGTGAGCACAGCCAGGGCTGTGGCCGCGAGCAGGAGGACCCCGTTTCTGGGCACCGGGTCTCATCCTCCTGCACTGGGCTGCTGGCTTCCTGCGTGCCCCTCCTACAGCCCTTGCCATCTCCCTTCCCGCTTCCCAGATGGTAAAATTAGGGATAATAACATACAAGCCTTTCACGGAGTCTAAGCTAAATAATGGTAAAGTGYTTTGAGCGCCTGGGATAGAGGGAGTTAGAAACAAAGGCTTATATTYCTGCTCTGCCTAATAATGGCTTTGAATAGGATCCACTTCCAGTCCCGCATAGTCRTTTCTGCAAAGTGTAGCTGCCACAGCCCATGTAATTTCACCTTTGCTGAGGTTTTGGGGACGCTGGAAGTCGCTGCACGGAGCGGGGCCGGTGCTCCATSTTGTCCATATCCGGTGCTGTGCAGCAGCCGTGGGAGAAGGGAGAGCCACCCCTAGACCGACATCTGGGAACCGCTGGCGTTGAGGAGAGGCCRGCCAGCCCCATGGGGGATGCGGGTTTATAAAGTCATTGGGGAGGCACTGTGCCCTTGCCAGATTTAAAACTCCTGCAGATAAAAGGRAGGCACTAATACCCATTAAAATTTCCAGGCTCTTCTTGTTTTTAATCTTGGCTTTAGTCATTTACAATCTGGCAGTGAATTGCATGGGCTGGTTCTTCYTTGTGCTTTTTGAAACACTTCTTTTAGATATCGTTCAGGCTATAGCTGAAAACTTGCAACAGAAATTTCTGTGTCTTCATGTTGCTAGAGAAAGTTCACTCATTTTCTGTAATTCGCTATTATTATTTTTTCTGCTGAGCAGTTCCCATTGCTCCCTTTTTGTTGCAGCATGCCATCTGCTATACTTTCCCTTTGGAAGTACTTGCCTGTTTTTTATTATTATTGTATTACRTGATATTCCCCCTCCACTCCCACATGTGCAGGAGAAATGAAGCAAACTTTACATAGACCATACCTGGAAAAGCAGATAATCCATTCTTCCCAGTGCGCTACTTCCTCTTCCAGTGCCTCTTTTTTTTCTCCCTCAGCTTCCTACCCAGTCCCTTGAAACCCTGGGAAATTGGTGACAAGATGTGCTGTTGGGGGCTTTCAGTTGTAGAACTAAYTCTTTCTTTTTTTTTTTCCCCATCCACCTACCCAAGTTTCAAAAACCTGGCAATAAACACATTTGGGGCACATAATTGCATTCCATATGTCTTTCTTAAGCTGTCCCTTTTGAGGTAAGAGTACTTTTTTATTATTTAGCTAGCATGTGGAGAAGGTTTATAATAAGAATACTTGTCCTTTTTATATGCATGTCTCTGCATTTTTTTTTACAATGAATATATAAAACAGGAAAAAAAGGCATTCTAAAACACGTTTCTTAAAATGTAAATTAATACAGACACATTCAGTTGCACAGCCCTCTGCTCTCATATCCAGGCTGGTCTTTAAAACGAGCCCTCTCATTTCTAGGCTTAGGATGTCTTTTACTTGTCATAAAGGGAAGCTCAGAAGCCCAACTACTGACTTGTCTTCAAACTATAAAGGGTTGYAGTGTTTTGCTTGGGTAGGTTTCTCTGCAGTACTGAGCCTGAATAGCAAAATCAGACCAGTCAGTTGAAATGATCTTTGAGGACTAAACCAGTCTTTCTTGCAAAAATAATAATAGTAAGAAAATGTTTTCACGAGGCTCAGAGTTTTGACCTCCAGCCTCCTTTATCACTAGCTCCAGGCATGCTTGACTCCACTCAAGCACCTCTTGGGTTTCTGTCCTTGATGGGCTGTGGAGCCCGCCTTGCCCCAAGCGCTTGCTGCCTTCTCGGTGGCAAAGACGTTGGAAGATTTGCTGCCTGCCACTGCTGTGAAACAAGTTGCTATAAAACYAAAGGCCAGTTCAGCCCTTGTGCCAATTGATGTTGTCCTGCTGGCTCTTCTCTCATATGCTTTGCCAGTTCTTGGCAAAAAGTGGTTTTYGGTGTTCTTAAATGCCCCCTTTACTTCTGGATGCCTCTGAGCCTGTCCCTTTGAGAAGAGGGGCTGTTGGTTCAGCCTGTTTATGTAGCTTGCCTTGGTGTCTAGGTGTTAAGTGCCAAGAGGAGGTAAAGATTTTTAAGGCAAAGTAGGAAAATCCTCATGCAGAGGTCTTGGTGAATTTGAAGGTCAGCTCTGCCCCAGTTACGCTACTCAGAACCCTACGCTCAAATTTTAGAATAAACACGAAGTTCAAGTGGGTGAACTCAGCATGTGGCAGGGAGGCTTCCAGGTAAAGTCTGTGTGCTAATCATGTCCTGAATTCGGATTTTCCTTTCAGTGTCCTCTGGGCAGTTGCCCAATCTCTTTTCCCTCAAATTAATACTTAAGTACAGTTTGGATGTATTCAACTTGGGGGGAAAAAAGGCTGCAAGATGGATGGCAAACGTGAAAGGCATGAAGGGAGAGTGAGACCTGGGCCTGATGAGCAGGCTGTTGTGGAATAAGAGAGCTTTAAAATGGGACGAGCAGAGCCTGGCAGGTGCATCCTATAGCCTTTATGTTGGGCAGGTTTCCAGGTACTGAAGGCAGTGGGCAGGGGRAGGCGTTTGGGGCACTTGAGCTGCCGCTGGCCCTAGCAGCCGCGTTGCTGGAGGGCAGCTGAGAGGCATCTCTGCGCTCGGCGTCCCTGCTCGTGACAGMTCCAGATGGAGCTGAGCAGTCAGCGCTTGGCGACTCTCTGGCACCGCCGCTGCCTTGGGACCTGGTTCTTGACTCGCTGACAGACCCTGTTGGCATTTCTGGCAGCTTTGCTGGAATAATGCGTGGCAGGGGAGAGGCAGAGACTATGCAGGTTTCTCTGCCTCTGTGCCTCAAAAGAGTCTCTCAGCATTAAATGGGAGAAGTGATAACTGTGAGCGCAGCTGGTAACATATGGCACCCGTCCCCTGTCTTAGCAATTGCTCAGTGAACTCTGAAAGTGGAATACAGTCCCTGTAGATGCAGCCAGCTGCAGCTCTGAGAAATCCTATAATGGAGTAGGCCATTATTCTATTACCAGCAGAAATTTCGCATTTCACATTGCCCGTTTTTCCCACTGCYTCTCTGGGGAGGTTTTGCCATGCTTACTTCTTCCTCCCACTCCTCAGTTCTAATTCATTTTCCCTCAGGATTGCTTTATTTGTTCTCGAGCGCCAGCCTCTCAGATTCGGTTGCTCTRCATTTCTCTCGGCCGGCCTGCCCTGAGAGGCAAGGGCAGCTGTTTCTGGSGTTGACAGTGATGCTTGTCTCTGGGGATCCTGAAGAACAAGTAGGTCTGGTGACAAATAATCGAGTCTCAGTGTAGCAGAGGGGAAACGTCGTGGCTGCTGAGCCACGTGCTCACGTGCTGCTGAGCCGTCTGCCTCCGTGTTACAGAACTGCTGGATAACTCCGTGTGGATGCACATCTCCTTGAGCCAGCACCCAAAACATACAAAATCTTAATGTCCCGAGCTGGGGGGCAGTGCCCAGACAAGCCATAGAACAGAAGCAAAAGTCCCCAGCAGCATTAGAAATTACTAGGACAGGACTACAGGGCATCTTTATTGCCCTGTCAGATAGGAGAGCACAAAGTGCAAGGCCAACTGCTTCCTCCTGCCCTCTAAGAGAACTCAGAAGCCTAAATGGCTTCCTTTGGGATTTTGGCTCTTATCTGCTAATTTAGAAATGCTGCTATTAAGCATTTCCTATCCTTATCCTGGAGGGAGAGTTTGATCAGAAATGGCTCCTGTGTGTTCTGAGAAAGTCTGAGGATTTTTCTTTTGTTCTCAGATGACGATGGAGCCTCTATCCTGCTCCCATAGACTGCAGCACGGACAGCTAGGCTGTTGGCATGGGCTTTGCCTTGCTGGCAGAGGCTGGAGCAGACACCCTTGTGTTGCAGGGACATGTAGAGGCTGATCTCCTGGCTCCAGCCCCTCAGYGGCTCTAGAAACCTCAGTCCACAGTGTGGGCTGGAGGGATGAGAGCGAACTTGTTTACTGTCAGCCTCAGCCCATTTAAGAATCACGTAATCTCTGTTTGCTTCAGYGCTTCCATCTGTGAAAGGGCCTGGAGCAGCAGTGCCCTGGTGCTCCGGAGGGATGCTGCTGAGTCCCAAGGGGCGTGCCACCCCGTTTTCCAGCAGCCCTTTCCCAGAGCAGGAGCCCTGCACTGCAGAAGTATTTCACCTTACGAAGTCTGACGTGAATTAGGAGGGAGCTGCCCTTCGGTGCTGAGGAGCCGAGAGGAGAAATCTTCCATCTTGATTTGGCTGCTGCCCTGGCAGTTTAGCCCTATAACAGTTTTACAATCTTTATCTGATATAGGTTTAAGAAGATTTTCCTGGGTGTAGCGGGATTATTATAAATCAGAGCGCAGTCTCCAGCTGATATTCCTTCGGCAAGTATTTATTTTAAGTGGTTTTAACTGTATTTAATTTTCTTTTTCCATGGGTTATAAGCAAATTGTTTACATTATTAGAAAAGCAGAGCCAGGATAAAATCAAAGATTTGCTTGATGATTGCTTCCCGGGCTGGGGGTGGAGGAAGGAAAGCAGCAGCTGGAGGTGGGGACGAGAGAAGATGGAATAGTAATGTTGGGAAAAAGTAACATTATTCCAGGCGGCGCTGATTAGTGACACTGCCAAACAGCTGTTTCTCAGGAGGAGCCGGARTGGGCAGGAGAGCTGCAAGGGATGGATGGGCGCTGCAGGAGCTGCTGTTCCACCACTGCAGCAGGGGCAGCTCCTCCTCACCTCTGTCAGCCCCATCTCCGTGGCCCTGGAGGCTGCGCTGCAGCAGCCCCGCTTCTCCCAGCGCTATCTGTGCACCCACGGTGTTGTTAGCTCATGGGATTGGTGGGAATCCAGGTCGAAAGATAGGAGGTCTGGTTTGCGGGGCCGGGGCCAAGGCCTGTGGAGCCCATGCTCAGCACCACACTGTGGGCAAGGCTGGCATGCCTCCTGTTCCCTGCAGAACAAGGCCCTGCCTCCTGTGCGCTGCCTGGCGAGGTGCTCGTTCTGCCTGAGCGTGGGGATGTCAGCCGTACCCAGCAGGCAGGAGCACAGGCCACTGGAGAGCGCGATCCCGTGCTTCTCTGGGGCTGCTGGAGAGCGCGATCCCGTGCTTCTCTGGGGCTGCTGGAGAGCGCGATCCCGTGCTTCTCTGGGGCTGCTGGAGAGCGCGATCCCGTGCTTCTCTGGGGCTGCTGGAGAGCGCGATCCCGTGCTTCTCTGGGGCTGCTGGAGAGCGCGATCCCGTGCTTCTCCCCMATGTGTAGCGATCGCCTTGGGACTGCGGGCACTGTACACGCGTTCCCTCCGCAGCTCTGCGCTGCCTTTGGCTGTGCTGTGGGTGCTTCATACTGAGCCTCGTATGCTCCCCTCTTTGGAGGAGCCCCGGCTGCTGATGCCGCCTTCAGATACTCCGTGAAGAGAAGAGCAGAGAGCAGTGGCGGTTTTCAACACTTGGGTGCCAATGTTTCCTTTCGCAGGCTGCTGCTTTATCCTCTCAGTGTCTTGAGTGGGACATTGTGAAGGCAGGGTGCTGCTGGGCTTTGTATGGACCCGCAGAGCTCCTGCGGGCTTAGCACAGCCCTCCCTGCGGCCTATCGAGCGTTGGCAGCATCTGTCACCCTCGGAGCGTTTCAGAGGATGCTAATGGGGTGGAGTCAGCTGCCCCTCTTGCCCTCGCTGTCAGCGAGAGAAGTGTCTGGAGAGCATACACAGAGTGAGAGTTAACAGGATGAGCCCGAACAAAGACGCTTTTGACCTGAATGCTGAAAAAAAAAGTGGGTTTTTTTGCCTGCCCTCAGGCCTTCAAGAGGCAAGAGGTGGGACTTCTCTTGTTCCTCATTTAAGAACTGAATGAGCTTCTGCCTTGAGCAGTCTTTATTGGCAGAGTTAGTACTAATGGGATAGACCTCTTTAACTGTCTCTCTGGTCTGTCCTCCTCTGGTTTCCTAACATTACATTTCGACATATTGCACCCGTTAGGGCCTCATTCATTATTGCATACTAGCTAAAATGATAACTTAGGGCTCTGCAAAGAAATGCCACAGTGAGGGATTCCTAGCTTGGGGAAATGCATCACAGTGGGCAGGACTTCCAGAATGGAGATTCCCCTGTCACTGGTGTATTGTGCTGTGGGCACTTACTTTCTCAGGCTGTGTTATTCATCATTTTTACATGCCTCTTCAAAGGAACAAAATTTTGTAAAAYCATTATTAACCAAATGCATTTCACGATTATAACTTGTAACACCAAATCTATTCTTACTGAGGATAAGAAAAAATCCACTAGTACTTGCCCTTTTGTGCAGCTGCATGGAAACCAAAGGAGGATCCCAAAGGAGCAGGCTCAGACGTGCTCATGCCATGTGGCCCCAGGTGTTCCTCCTTGCAAAACAGCAGGCGATAGTCAGCATTAYGGACGGCCAGCCTGACCCTGCTGCTGGACAGTGGGACCCCTCATGCAGGCATGCAAGGCAGAGAAAGCTGGGAGAGAGATGTGGCCGTCAGGAGAGCACATGCTGCTGCTTTGGAGAGAGTCTCTGCTTCAGAGGAATTCCCTGTCTGCAGGTGCTGCCCAGAAGGGTCACCCTGAGGAGGGGGGTAGGTTGCTGTAATATGGCACAGAGACCCATGGCGCCCGCGGGTGTGCTGCAACCCTTTTGTTCTGCAACAATACTATGGACCAGTGTATCAGAAGATAGTCCTCAATCCAAATGTGTRGTTTTACCAAGTATGCAAACAAGAAAGAGTACGGTGGGTCAYTGAAAGAGCCCCACTCCAACTGCTTTTTAGCTAAAGCAGAGAGACCATATCTGGAGGGTGGCACAGTGGCCACCGGTGCTGGTGGCCCTTGGGGATGGATGTCCCCTTGTTCCCAGTGAGTTTCTGCCCCCAGGCAGCTCCTGGGCTAGCTTAGCTGAGCCAAAGAGGGAACTCTTTTGTGCAGTGTGGCTGGGGAGGTTGAGGGCCATCTGGCYTTCTGGGGAGAAAGAAATCTGTGAAGGTCAGAGTGCTGGATGGGAAGGGAAGGGAGAGCAATGGAGTGAGGGAGGTAAACAGCAAACAAGATGGGGAGAGAGAAAGAAAGAGCTGAAAYGGGAACGGAAGGGGCGTGAAGGAGAGTGGGACCCACAGCAGCAGGAAGGGGAGAGCAGGATGGAAGGAGTGGGTGGGCAGGCAGCCCCCAGCGGGGCCCTGCAGTGCCGTGAGGAGCCGTGCGCTCTGCAGGAGCCTGGTCGCCTCGTGGGGCTGGGGCAGGGGGGCCAGCCGTGTGTAGGGAAAGTCACAGCCAGGGTCAGCTGGGGCCTGAGTGAAGGAGCTGCTGGCTCTGCGCTGCTGCGGGAGGAGGCCTGATGGCCGCTGGAGTGACAGCCCTGGCCTGGCTACCTGGCCTCTTTGTGGGACTCCTGCTGCGCCGCCTCCATCCCGCCCAGCGGTGCCCTGGACACCRCTTTGGCGTCCTGACCCAGAGCAGGCAACCGAGGGCTCAGTGCTGTCTTCTGTCAGCTGCTGGCAGGGCCGTCCTCATGCAGCAGTCCYTCTGCCGCCTCCCACCCCTTCCCGGTCCCCTGTGTTTTGGGATTCAGAGGTAGCAAAGGAGCGCTTTGAGGAGCTGCTTGTGAAGTGACTCCATGAGCAGCGAGGGCAGGTGAGCGGCAGGTGATGGGATGCTGATGTTCAGCACTTCCAGGCAATTTCCACTCCGTTATTCCAGTGGCCAGAACAGTGTGTGCCGTGCATCTGTCCTCATAGATGTGACACTTGTCAGATTGCATCTACTTCAAGAGGCTCCTGCAGAGGGTCTGGTGCCGAGCTCTCCACAGCATCTGGAGGGGAGCTCTTAGGAGTTCGTGGGGAGGCACAGGGAAGGGTGGTGGAGGGGATAAGAGGACCAGAGTGGYGGTGCAGTTGGGTTGGTGCAGATCAGTGTGCTTCAGCTTGGGACTCCAGATAAATGCAGTGCTGGTTCAGGAAGCCAGGGCTGAGAGCTCCCCCATCTACCTATAGCAGGGCTGKAAGGAGTTTCTGCAGGCAGCCCTGTCACAGACCATCTACAGGAAGATGGACTTGTCATCTCCAGTGGTGTGCTTGGGCCAAGGTCTGCTTTCATATGACCAAATCAAGCAGGATAATCATGAMCTGTTTGTAGTACTAAGTTGTTTTAGGTGACATGTGCCCTAGAAACCACACCACAATCCTCTGTTTCTCTATCCTTTCCCAAAAAGACAGAACAGTGCTTTCCGTTGCTACTAAAACATAATGAAGTTGACTTTCACAGAATCACAGAATCGCTGAGGTTGGAAGGGGCCCGTAGAGATGATCTAGTCCAACCCTCCTGCTCCAGCAGGGACACCTAGAGCACATCTGTCACCCACCGAGTCCCTTTCCTATTACTGGACCACCATGCTCATGCCTAGAGGACTACTCATCCTGTCTCCTGTTATCTRCCAGTTGAAGTTGCTGAGGTTACAGTAAACTGAAATGTAGATCTTCTTGTTGACTGTTAGGACAGAGCATTGCTGTTTGACATTCAGGGTCATTCTCTGGAGCACTGATACAGTCAGCCTGCCATTGAAACCCCTCTAAACCCTCTGGAGTTGGGCCTAATTAAGCTTATGAAACCTGACAAGATCACAGCCCAAGGTGGTATTGCTGCAGGCTGCTTGACTGGGAGCTGTGTTCCTGCTGTAGCAGCATGGAGAGTTAGGGATCTGTCACTTGAAGCCTGTCATGACATGCATCTAGCTGTTGTGTAGGGAGCACGTGGAAGTCTCAGCTCAGCTTCTGCCTGCCAGCAGCGTGCACCCGGAGTCTCCTCCTCAAAGAGGCCCTAGCTCCATCTGCCTGCAGATGAGTAGTCCTCTCTTGCTGTGCACTTGGTGAGGTCCTGTCCCAGCTTTGAGCCCCTGGTCCACTGGAAGAATGTAGGGTGGCGAGGACAGAGTTCCTTTACCTCTTCTTTGCCTGCTCTTCGAGTATGACCACCGCTCCAGCTCAGCTCTTCTCTGCTCTCAAATAATTGGGCTCTGCAACTTGTGAAGTACCTTCCCACCACCTTGCTGCATTGGTAGGCCATGTCACTTGAACATTAGTATGGACTAATTCTCCTTTGCCAGGCCATGGCAGCCGATGCTCAAGGTCTCATGAGGGGCCCTGCTTCCTGCCCCACCAGCTGCAGGGCAAGGACACAGRGACTGGCTGCATGGGATGCGCTGGCAGCGCCGGGGCAGGCGTTGTGGGGCCCTGTGATAAGCACGCCATCGGCTGTGACCTCTTTGAAACAAGGCACCCTGTGTTAGAGCCCACRTGTTAGGAGCCTTTGTGGCTCACCACCTTCGCCTTCCCAGCCATAGCAGGAGTCTTCGTGCTGTTTGTTGTGGATCTGCATAAAACCAGGGGCTTATATTTCTTAGCAATCGGTTATTTCTAATGCAGGCAGTGCCCTCATTCCTGCTGGTCAGATGTGTGTTCGTCTGGGAGCAGCAGCAGGTTCTTAAACAGACCGACTCCTAGGCCTTTGTTTCCGTCAGTGCTGCAGGGTTAATCTCCTTCTTGGCACCTGATTATTTGCTGCTGTGGGGAATAAGCATGGGCTGGCCTGGTGTGTGTTTGAATTTCTCATTTGGCATGTGCTAATCCCTGTCTGGGAGCTGTGACCGTCTCCTCCTGGGGGCTGAGGGGTGAGTTAATACCCGAGCCCTGGGGCAGACGTTCTCTCAAGGAGCCTCATTGTCTCTGCCCCTCCAAGGTATGTGGTTCTGGGGTGTCCCAAGGGAGGTGCTCTGATGAACCCATGACTTCCCAAGCAGCTAGGGGTCTTAGGCCCACCACGAGGCAGGGGAGCCCCCGTACTGGTGGCTTACTGGAGTGCCGCTGAGGGAGCGGTGCCTGGCGGGGCTGCGCAGGCGCATGGGGCACCGAGCCGTGTCTCCTGCAGCTCTAGCAGGAGCCTGCAGCTCTAGCAGGAGCTGAGAGCTTCTTTCCTCCTCGCTGGCCCAGTGCTGAAGCGCAGTGGGCTTCTAACAAGTCAGTAAAAACGTAGCTAGGCTGCTGAGAGCCCCCCGCTCCTCTCCGTCTCCCGCAGCTCTCCGTAGCTCTCTGCCCAGTGCTTCCACAAGAAACACATCCGCCAGGCTTTGCAGTCTGATCCTCCTCTTTTCTGCTACCTGCTTCTGGCAGGACCYGTGAAGATCCCTAAAATCACCCTTTCCTGCATTCCTCCACCACCCACGACAGGGATACACTGGTGTTGCTGTTCCCTGCACTGCTGTCGTCCAGCTTGCTCTGGAGGAAAGGGACAATCCCGCTTCTGAGKGGTGGGACTTCTGGGGCAGAGAGGGAATGAAATGTGGGTTTGGGCCTTATGCTGTCCCCCCTCTTCACACCCCGGTGTGCCTTCCCACCCCACACATTGCCCATCCTTTCCCCAAGTCCGGTGGGAAGCCACAGTGGTGCTCCTGGCCCCGGGTTCGTTAGCTGTTGCTTAGGATGCTTGGTTTCCTTTCTTTTTCACTTTTCCCCCTGGGTGCTTTTGTCGGTGTGTAATTAGCTGGCACTGCACCGAAGCGTTGATCCCAGGAGTGCTCTCTCRCTGACATTAGCGGCAGACAGTGACTAAAACAAAGAGACAGCTCARTACGCGCGACATGCTCGCTTTGTACATCTCCTGCTCCTCACTGCTGTTGGGAGCTCAAAAGGGATCGCAGATGTGGAATAAACGGGAGCGCTTTGAACAAGTGGCACTGTAATCCCTCCCTCCCCCCGCCCCTCTATCCCTCTTTTTGCAGACATTAGTTTGATTAAAATTGCATGAGCCCGCACACGGGTGTATTTGGGTTTATTTATTTATTTTCTCCCCGATGAGAGAGCGGTTTGAGGTTCCAGGAAGCACCTCTGCCCCACAGGATGCGGGGGGAGCAGAGGGACCTGGGGTGTTTGCAAAACCTTTTGCAGCGTTTGCAGGCTGCTGCTGTTGTAGGGCTTGTTATACTGGTGAGACCTGCTTTTCCTGTGGAATGCTGAAATTCAGTAAATTCCCCCTCGCGGAGGTTTGCTGCGTGCTCATTCGTGGCGTACAGCTGCGTGCAGGGCAGAGAGGGACGCTTGTAATTTTGGGGTGGTAGCAGAGGCATCCGAAAGGCATGGGAGGTATGTGGCTGGCTCGAGACTGGAGCGACAAATCTCTTGCCGAAGGCTTTCCGGATTACCGAGAGCATCTCCGTGGCTGAGGGTAGATAGGAGCAGCTAATTTAAAAGCTAGATGGCCACATGGAAAATTAAATCAAAATATTGAAAATCAAACCCCAGAAATTCTTCTTTTCCTTTTCAACTGGGCTTGTACACCCTGGGTGGCAAGAAGTGAAGTCTTCGCTCCTGTTTGCSGCAGCCTTCTGTCTCCTCTGAAAGGAAGGGGAGATTGCACAGAACATTTATTGACAACTTCTTATTCCAGTCCTGTACCACCCTTTGCAAACACAGTCATTTTGCCAATGCCCTGGCAGTTCTATGTGGAAACTGCCACGTTCATTGATGGATACCCATAGGATGGACTGTCTACGCACTTACCCATCTCACTGCCCGAGGTGGGACCGTGCAGTGTTTTACCTTCCCGTTGGTGCTTGCCTCCTTGCAGGGCGGTGCTTGCAGGGTGCTTTGCAGGCTCCGGCGGGGGCCATGCCGTGCGCCGGGGCCAGTTCCTTCGGGGTGCACTCGCCCCGCGTTCCCCGGCCACGAGGACCTTGCTTTGCCTTTCACCTGTTTCCTCGGCACGGAGGAGCAGCGCAAGGGCTGGAGGAGGGTGCTCTGATGAACCGCGTTCCCCCAAGTGATTACCCCGGGGCACCGCTGGCCGCGTGCAAGGTTAATCTTTCTCTTCAGACGTCAGCGTGCGACGCCGGGCTCTGGGGAGCAGGTGTCTGCGGTGCCAGCTGCCCGGCGCTTTGCTGTGGACTCCCGTGGCTCRGCTGCTCTGCGAGAGTGCCCTGCCGTGTGAGGGGCGGCTCGCAGGCCCATTTGCCTTGTGAGGGAGGAAAGTCTAATGAAAGCCGTGTCTTGCCAGCGGGAGGTAGGAAATCGCTGCTCTGCCATCACCCCTCATTGCAGGGGAGAGGAGAAGAAATAAATAGATAAATAAATAAAACGTCAGAAATGCAGTAGCGTTTGGAAGGAAGCGAGGCAGCGTGCAAGAGAGGCTCCAGCCCCTGAGGGAGCTGCAAACCTGGCGGGTCTCCCTGCGCAGAGAGCCGACGCGCTCAGCCCTGGCGCTGCTGCCTGCGCGTGGGCACGCAGAGCATGTTCCCGAGGGTGCCGGGCCGGCGGCACCTCGGTCTCGCCATGGGCACCGCTCCCCCAGCTCCGTGCTGCCGGGTGCAGAGGGTGCAGATGTTTTTAGGCCGCCTGGAAGAGGTTAGCATAACAAAGCCGCGGGTGAAAGGGAGGCATTGAATTTCAATAAACCAGCAACTGGGGAATGAAATCTCCTCTCTTAGAATTCAGGCTCCGGGCTCAGGCGTCCCTCTTTTTTACCTGGAGCAAATCTCCTGTAATGCATAAGAAACAGCTCAGCAACTGCAATCCTGGCTGCCATTGAGGTGGCGGCTAAGACTTATTAAAGACCTGCAGAGCTCTATAAAAAATATTTATGATCTTCCTGGACTTAGGCATTACAAGTCAAATATTTGAATAGGTAGGGGCAAGCGTTTTGGTGGAATTTGATGATCCCTTTCATATTTATGCTTGGTTACGCTTGCTCCTCATGTATTTGGGTGGCTGGCCAGAGGCGAGAGGGAGGTGATGGATGAAAGAGACTCATTACAGAAGGGAGAAACAGGGGCAGGGAGAGATTAGAGCAGGGAGAAAGCAAAGGAAACTACTGAAAGTTAAAAATAATAATAATGATTAGGCTAGGGGGCCGAGAAGAGACAGGAAAATAAAGCAAGGCCTTTGAAGAAGAAGGGGAGAGACAGTGAAGCCTCTTATTAAAAATTAAATGGTTGAGTCTGAAGATAAATGAGGAGCCTGCAAAGAAACAACAAAAAATTGCAGAAGACAGGAAGGAGGGAAATATTTAAAAGGGAAATGAGAGGCTTTCTCAGGTGTGCGCTGTTGAGCATGTCAGCAGAGGAGCTTCCTAATCGCCTCTAGTATGTGATAGGAATGAGGAGCTTTGTATTCCGGAGTGTTCTTGCCCGGAAAGGTGACAGTGGCCTCCTTTCACTGCTCTCCCCCGGTGCGAGTTACAACCCAGCCGTTCCTCACCAGCAGACKGTACGCCAAGAGCTGCTACCACTGCAAACCAGCGTAGCCTCTCCAGGGACATGGGTGGGTTTTGGCTGAGACCCAGGTTGGTGGCAGAGGCTGGGGTTGGGTGACCCACCTGAGGCTGCCCAGCCAGCGAATGGCCGTCCTACTGGGCTCTGCTTTTGCCGTGGGCAYGCCGTGCCCTCAGCTGCCCGGTACGTCATCGCTCTGCTCGCTGCACGGGGTATGTGGAGTGCGAAGGGCAGGGTAGGGCCTTCGTGCTCCATGCTGCGGGCCAGCCACCAAAGGAGTTTGATCTTTTGCTGGGAAAAGACCGCTGTTTATCCTCCAGGAGAGAAGTGTGGGACTCTACAGGGCTCTCTGCTGTGCTGTGGCCTGCTTTGYGTGCCCGCTGTCCCTGCAGGGGTGGTTTGGGGGCCTGGGATAGAGGGAGATGCAGAACCCTCCTCGGGATGGAGGTAGATGACCACAGTACTGTTGAAAGGACTTGCAAGGGGGCCGCTGCTTTTGTCCTTACGCAGGTCCCTAATGCTGTGGGGAGGTTTCTGGCCATGGTAGGATGAGGCTGAGGTATGTGTGCAGGGTGGACTCAGCACTTGACAAGCACCAACGGTCAGATCTGACCTGTAAGCAGGCAGGTGAAAGCATGTAGTTGTTCCGTGGGTGCCCGTCTTTGCACCGAAGCAGTTCATGAGTAGCTCTGCATAGCCCCATGGGGAAAAGAGTGGGTGTTGCTGAGACTGATTTTTCTCCTCTCCTGGTGGAGGAGTTTCTTGATGGAGGGTTTGATTCCCATGGGAAGCGGTTCACATGGATGAGGCTTCCTGGGGCTGTTCCCAGTACTGCTGATCAGTGGCCTGTGCCCACCTGGAGGCGGGTGCCTAATGGTCAGCTCTGGGTAATCCCCTTTCCCCTCAATACAGGGAATCCTGATCTTGTTTTTCCAAGGAGATTAAAGGCATTGGGCATAGCTTTTTTTCTCTAGCACTGTGGAGAACCTGCAGTTCCAAAAGGGATGGTGGTGGGAAGTGTGTGTGCCAGTCCCTCCATGGGGAAGCACTGAAGTTTTCAGGAGGGACCAAGGGCTGCATGGTTAGTGGAAATTCCTTTCTTAAAATCTGTATGGATATCGTATTAGTCAAATGAGGATAAGAGAGCAGCAGGTGCCCTGAATCCTGGAGGTGAGAAGCAGATTTACAGCAAAAGGTCACAAGGACCTTATTGACTATGGTTTAAATGAAAATAGAGGGGAAGGGGGTAGAAGGAAAAAAAAGAAAGAAGAAGAAGGAAGTAGAAGATGAATGGAGGTGAAAACTGGCAAGCCAGTTAGTCCCATTAGGCTTTGGGTTCACACACAGCGCCCTGCAGCTTCACCAGTGCTGGAGACATTGCAGCCAGGGTGAACATTGTACCTTTGCAGGTGATGCCACTGCCTTTTCCTCACTCTCGGCCTGTGTTTCCAGGATGCRGGTATCCCACAGGCCTTGGGAAGGGTCTTCTGTGCCTGACCTAACTGCAGCTGGTGGAAGGTCTTCCTCCATCTCCTGACGTGCAACACATTGCTTGTATGGACCTGCACTGGGTCAAAATGAGCGGATGCTGGTACCACGGAGCTGGGAACGTGTTTCTGGTCTCCAAGCTGGTTTCAAGAACCAGTTGATGAAAGAGACTGCGACTGAGTTGTCCAGCCCCAACCCTCCCCCTCGCAGCCCTGCTGCTGCGGAAGGAGGGCTCTCGGGAAGCCCGTAGCAGGGATTCAGCATGGAGGGAGGCTGGGTGATTCCAGCCCAACCAAACGCCCCGTGTTGAGCGGGAGGGAGGCTGCGGGTGTGCCGGGCTGCTGGCCCAGGCACTGAGCGCTCACACTGCGCCCGCAGGCCCGATATACCATCGATAGAGTGTCATGTGGTGGAGGGCTGGCGTGCACTACCCTGCCACGGGGTGCTTGTCCCAAGGGAGGTGTCTCCGAGAAGGCGGTAATCCCGCTCGCTCTGATCCCCTCTAATGCCACTGCTGTGTGGCTGTGAGATACAGCAGTCCCTGCCAGACCGGCTGAGGATGGCAAGACGTCTTTGGACGGCGTCAAGCAGCTCTGCAGGCAAAGGATGCGCGGTTCTCAGCCCCCAAGGAATTTCATCTTCAGGGTCTTCTCCTATCRTTGCTGGGCACACCTAGCAGTTGCMTTTGTGTTGGTAAATGAGTTGGCTTCTCTCTTGCTCCATTGGAGGCAGTGAGTTGGCTCCGGCCCGTGTGTCGTTTACACCATCTTCATGTGGGCATCCTTAAACCGTCCAAGCAACCTGCACGGATTAAAGGCTAGTGTAAAACTATTTAAAGGTGCAAGTCTGAGAAACTACATTAGTTTAACTGCAGTCCCTTTGCATAGAGTTCTGTGGTATAACCCAGTCCTTAATAAGATCGAGGATGTCTGGGAATGATAGAGTACTTAAATAAACTTGCAGTAAATTTTAAGTGGAAATGGCTTTCTGTCTCCTACATACCTTTTTTTTTTTTTTTTTTTTTTTTTTTTGCTGATGGTTAGGAGAAGGAACATTCTACTTAAACAAGGATTTTATTTTCCCTCCCTCCTCTCCCCCCCCCCCTCATTTTGTTACCACTTCTTTCCTCATTTTTTTTGGGAGGCATTGGGGGAAGCAGTGCTGTATCACTCATTTTGCTGTAGAGTGACTGCATTAGGAGGAATCTTAACTGGARGACTTGTTTGGAAGCCCAGGTGTACAGTGGGAGCCGTTCTGCATCTCTGCAAACAGGCCGCAGGTCTGGAGTTTTTCCCAAGGAAGTTTTCTTCCAAGTGTGTCTGTTAAGAGGTCTTGACAGAAACAAGCCAGGACTTAGAGTTCTGAGAGACTGACTTGAAACTCCCTTCCCTTATTGATTTCTCTGCTCTTTCTTCTGTGCAGTCATGATTCTAGTAGTTCTTCAGTCACCCTTGAGTCTGCCAGGCCAGAAGAGACCTGAATACCTAATAAGTTCAAATGAGGATTTGGGGTAGGGGCGAGAACAGAGTAACTGATATAACAGAAAATTCAGCAAGCAAAAGCTCTTCTCCTTTTTTGAAAGTTATAGGAGTTAGCCGTGATCTGAAATATGGCCCATTTGAAACGCCTGGGTTACAGAGAACAACGTTGATAGGTATGATAGGATGTCCTAGCTGCGGTACAAAACAGTGCTCCTGAGTCTACCTTTGTTTGGGTTTCTTTGTTTGAGTGGATAAATTGGTCTCTAGTCATAGACAGAGTATACTGATATCAGTGCTGGGCTGTGATAAAAATTCTTTTGACAAAGCAAGGGGGGGAAATGTTAGCAGATGAAGCTTGGGTTTTTTTCCTTCATGGTTCAATTCCTAGGTATTTATTAAAGTACAAACATTGCTAGTCTGTGATTGGGATATTCCCATGGTTCTCTTCTGAGTGATGTCTTTGGTGTCTAATTAGGATAAACTGAACATTAATTGCATTGTTACCCTCAGAAAAATATTAATGTATGTTGGGTATCTTTGCTACGCATCCCGCTGCTTCATGAAATCTGTGAAGCTTAGCTATTCTGAGACACCTATCCATCTCCCAAATTTTGTTTGAGATTTTTAGCCATGGTCAAAGGAATAGATACTTTCCAAAATTAGATGGGTGATGGGTGCATACACTCAATTTGTGATCCCATAGTCTCATTTCATTGATGGAGAGATGTGCCATATCTTCCTTTTCGTGCAGGTAAGGCAGAATGGCAAGGCTTTACACCCTGCCCGGAGCCTGATCTCTGGATTATGGCTCCTGGGCTATGCGTACAGGCTATATCACAGAAGACTCCTGTTCCCTAAATTTTTACCAGGAGTCACTAGTCTGSGATCATCTAGACTCCCACTGTTTGACAGGAGAGAAGACAGTGAAGGGCTGTGGGGTCCRTACACCTGCCACAAGTTACAGAATGAGTCTCCGCTGACTGTTTGCAGTTGGTGTGCTCTGCTTTCTTTAATGAGGGATCACTCACACTGACTAATTGGTTGTAATTCTGCAAATCGATCTGTTTAGACTTCCAGTTCTATCTGCTCTAGGAAAAAAAAAAGGCTGTTTGAAGGAGAGAGTTGTCAGAAGTTTTTTCCCCCATGGGCAGTGCAGCGTGAGGGTGGTGCATGRCTAAGTATCTTATCAGGATCCTGATACATACTCTATTTGCATACCATAACTCCTCTTCATGAGAGACCTTGGGTTTTCAAACTATACAGGTGCTGTGAGTCAAGTCATTATCTCTGYGTCAGAGATGGTGAAGGCAAGGTTTTGAACTACTTCAACTTGAGGCAGAGTCAGTGGCATTTGGATATGAAACACAGGAGGCTGAAACACTGCAGGAACTTCTTTCATCTGCTTGTTGTCTCCTCTTCAAGCTTAAGTGTCTGTAAGATCATGTTGTCCTGGCAATGTCTAGTAAGCAGAGGTTGATAGAAAGAAGTGGAAATGCAAGAAGATACTGTCCAAAGATACAGCACAGGTGAGAAGCCTATCCTGCAGTGTCATTTTTCAGTGATCTAAAGTCCTTGTCTTCAAATGTTGCTCCCTTTATCAGGCCTAATGAGGTACATGGGAGATTCCCTGTTCTTGTGACTGTAGAGAAGAGCTTCTCTCTCCCTGCCTCCACTCAGGGGCGTCCAGGCTGAGTTGGAGACGCCCCTGTCACGCTCTGCATTTCCCAGCCCGCTGAACGCGCGGCAAAGCGGAGTGTCCGCTGCTGGCCCTGGCTGCGTCTCTCTTGCTGCGCAGCCAGGTGAGCTCCAGAGGCTGCCTCCCCTGGGGCCATGCCCAGGCAGCACCGACCCGGCAAGCAGAAGGTGTTGTGCTGGTCGCTTTGCCATTTGCCTGCTGGGTAGGGAATGGCAGGTGGGAAGTGGGCAGCTCTCAGGGCCTTTTGTGCTCTGGTGCGTGGTGAAACGAGCGTTGGCTGGGAGATGGAAAGTGTCTGGAGACCTGGGGACAGCAGCGTGTTGGCT
The DNA here is from genome assembly GCA_003342815.1 of Eudromia elegans. Classification (NCBI taxonomy): domain Eukaryota; kingdom Metazoa; phylum Chordata; class Aves; order Tinamiformes; family Tinamidae; genus Eudromia; species Eudromia elegans. Next base: position 59,128 of record PTEX01000262.1, on the reverse strand, counting down.
ATGCTTGGCTCTTGCTCAGACGCTTTACGAGTAGAAAGGGGGAAGTGCTATAAATAAAATCCAGGATCCTGCAGGAGCCAGTAATATTGATCCTGCACTGGAGACACCATGAAAACTTTCTATTTGTTAGCTTATTCTTGACTTTTCCTTGTTGCTTTGAGCTTGTTTTAATGCATTATTTTGATAGTTTGTGCATCAGGGTTACTGATAAATGCACCAAAAATACCTTTTGTCAGTTCATTTGAATGTGAGATCTGTTTCCTGATCGCTTAGCTTAAAATACCCCCTGCCTCTGTACTGCAAAGCATGACTGAGGAAGTCCTGAAAAACCTGAAGCACTAGAAGACCCACCTGTATTTCACAAGCCCCCAGAGGTTGTCCATCTTTCCTGTGAGCTTTGAGAGCCTCTCTGCAGGGCTGCTCTCCTCACTGGCRTTGCTGATGAGCAGGGTTTTACTGTTGGGAGAAGGGAGTTATACAAACCTCTCTTGGCAACGGAGCTGCAGAAAGTGTCCCTTTCTGTCTGAAACTGGTGCTGACATTCAGCATTTAATCCTGGTGAGTGCAAGTTGCACTCATTGCATTGCAGTTGCATGAAGAAGTTGGTGATGGAGAAGTCGATGATGGGGAGGAGTGAAGGGGGCTGTTCCTGGATACTCTTGCACCCTCTCACTCCTGCCTCCCCACATCGAGGGTCCAAGAGCTGCAGCGGGACACTGCTGTGAGGGGGTCTTCACTGCTGGCCTGTGCCACGAGTCTGGAGAAGGTCCACAGGGAGCTTTGATCTCTGGGAAGTGAGTGATCCACAAGCCACAGAAACACTGACAGTATAATTTGTAAGGCAGGAACTGCTACTGAATGAGTCCTTTCCGCCTCTCTGTCTGGTTTAGGAGCTGTTGYCTTAGAAGTGGTGAGCAAAAGGGTTTCTTCACTAGCCTTGCCAGGACAGCCCAGTCCTCTATGGTAGGGAATTATTGTCATTTCCTCTGACCCATTCTTGCCCACRGCTCTCCTCACTGCTTTGAGAAGCTTTGTTGTCTTCCCTGTCTCCTTCAAACAAAGCAGCTTTGCAGGGAAAATTGATGCCCTCTTTTGAAGCTGCATGGAGCAGAGKTCCTGGATCTTGCAGAGGGAGCAATGTGATGGGGGCCATCTGTCTTTGGCATGAGGACCACAGAGGTTATCAAAGGTAGGAGAGAAGGCAGAATGAGGGACAGGGGAGAGTGGAGGGGCATGGTGTGCTTTGCAGTGTTCAGCTTGGTGAATATGGACATAACTGCACATATAAAGTACCTCAACAGAAAAGGTGCCAAGTGTACTCATGGAGAAAGTGAAGTGCTTGTGCGTGCCAGACTAGCTTTCCCAGGCTAGCTGATCATTATACTGAAGCAAGCCCAGGCCTCTCCACACCTGCTTAGGAGCACTTCCAAGCACAGTATTTTGTAGGCAGACTGCCCTCTTCCTTTTCTTACCTCCTGTCTGCCTAATCACCGCCATCCAGACTGTAAGAAGCTTGGAGCATAGAGAGCTTTAAGAGAAGAGGTTGTCATCGCCAGATGCATAAGAGGCCTGCAGAACTACAACATAAAGACATTCATTATGAAAACGGATTTTGCAAAAACAGATGTTACCTTCATTTATCCATGCTACCTTGATCTGGCAGAATTTTGTTGTGCCACCATTTGGCTGCATTTGTATCGCTTGTGGCAATTGTGCTTTCCATAGCCTCTCAGACAGGAGGAGAGCAGGTGTTCCTCATGGTTGGGGGAACACATATTCGTGTTGCGGGAGCAGGGAGTCAGCCAGATCCTGCCTTTCAGTCATCCACAGAGATGCGAGCTTCGGAACAACGGCTCTGAGCTGCCAGAACCCTGCTGGAAAAAGGTGGCTTGGAAATATCTAGAACTAGTATCCTTCAGCTCACACTGGCTGTGACTCAGAAGATGGTTTTCTGTCTGGTGAAGAGAAATGTTATGAACAATTCTTGTGCTTTAAACAGGACTGTTAGAGGAAGAGCAAATTTCTACTTCCTTAGTTTGTACGGCGGATTTTTTTTTTTGTTCTTAGACTTTAAAGCTTAGTCCACCAGTTTATCACCATGTCTTTCTCAGTAATCTTCTCAGATTAACACATGATTTAGTTCTGGTCTCTTCTTTCATGGAGGTTATTACAGGTGGGCAGCCAAGTGTCCCATGCAATCCGGGACATTTTGTGGCCTAGTGCAGTCTCTCCCTAACATTTGCCCCGGGCCACATCGTGGGGAGGGCTCTGCCATGTGGCCTGGGGCTATGTTTCGTTTGGCAGTCGAGCTAGAGGCAAAGATCCCACACCACGGACAGACCAGGTGGAGAGTGACRTGCAGGCTTCGTTCTGCAGCAGGGACCGTTATTCGTCTGCCAGGAGGYATTTCTGTATGGACAGTCTATCAGACACTTCATTTGGCCCTGTGACACCCTGCCGACCACATCACATCCCTTGGGGTGTCATCCCTGCCATCCCAGCGTGTCCTTTTTCCACTGGGACATTGAAGGCTGCTGACTTCAGGCTGGCTTGCCTGCTTCCCCTTCTGGAGGGCACCCAGCTYGGAGCAGGGTTGCAGAAGGCTCTGTCTGCACGTCGGGGTGGGTTTTGAATTTTCCTGTCCCTCTTGATGCCGAGAGATGGAGAGCTTGAGCTCCATGGCCTCACCCAGTTCTCCCTGCTCCGAGGACACCTCTGTATCTCTGCCCCTCCTCAGGCAGCCCCTGTCTCGGTGGATACTTTCAGCATCAGCTCTGGCTGATTTTTGCTTCCTGGACAAACGATGACTCTCCCTGCTGGGTGCTTCCTTCTCCTTTCGCATCCCGCCCCTTTCTGGTGTCTCTTTTCCATGGAGGTCACTTGAACTTCACCACCTGCATCAGCTGTCCTAATAACCAGATGCTCCTGGGGGTGTGTTGGGACCGGGTGGGTGGGAGCAGGAGGAGGAGCTTGCTAGCAGGAGCCTTTCCTCAGCAGCTCCCTACAGCTGCCTCCACTGCCTGCAGAGGTGCAAGAACTGCAATGGGTTAAAGCGAAAAGAGAGGAGGAGGCATGAATGCCCCTCCCAAGCCCCCATTGTGCCCCGTTGGATGTAGTGGAGGAAAGGGGTAGACACCTGAAGGAAAGGGGCAGACACCTGGAGGAGCAGCTGCTGCTGCTGCTCCTCAGTGCGAAGAGGCTCTGGGGAGCGTGCTGAACTCTGCTGCGCTCACGGGGCAGGCAGGAGCCCCTGATCCCCTGGTGCAAAAAGGAGGGCAGACGGGGGTTCTCAGGAAACCGAAGCCCCTGGTCATTGGCGAGCACCTGGGGAAGTCGTAGCTCCTCCCAGTCTGTCAAAGACAGCAGGAGTCTCAGACCGCGTCAGGRCTGCTTGCGTCTGTCCTTCCTGCCCACGAGCACTGCTCTCCTGGCACGGTCCTCATTCAGGCCTTGCCTGGCTTAGCCGGGGTGCTGCGAGGCCCCAAGCCCGCTGCAGAGCGGGCGGCTGCTTCCTGAACCTGCACTCAGGGGACAGGGTACCTGGCACAAGCAGTGCGCCCGCACGTGCTGGAGCCTCCCTTGCTGCCCGAGGCGCCCCTGCTCCTCTCCTGCGCGCTCCGGGGAGCGGGTGCAGCGGCCCCGAGGAGAGGCRAGCGGCGCCCCTGCGACTAAAGGGTTGTACAGCGTGCACGGACTGGAGGCCCCAGCCGGGAAGCTGACCTAATTTCCAATTTACTTATCTTTACCCGATTCTCCTTTCCCCTTCTGCATTATTTATTTATATATATACATATATATTTTTTTTTCCTGTGCCCTTTCCCACTGTCTCTTTGAACTCATCCGGTTACTCTGAGAGATGCGTTTCTATCGACATAATCGTTCCAGCCAGTCGCTAATGTATAAACAAGGATACTATTGTAATCTGAGGATTTATTGCTACTGCTGTGAAACAACTGCTATGCCATCTTATTTAACTCTTCGGATCCCCTGTTGCCTTTTGCCATGTACTGAATTAGTAATGAACTATCCTTTTAAAAAGCTGCATGGATTTTTTTCCCTTTTTATTTTGTTTTGTTTCTCTCTTTCAAGTGCCTTTAATTTTAAAATATCTTTAACTATCATTTTTTCCCAGACAGGACAGTGTAGATTGGGCTTTACTGAAGCAAAGCAGTTCCCCAGCAAACCAGATTATTAACACTTGCTGGACATTTCCTTTGTGGTATCAGAAGCTAATCGTTATATATTGATAGGTAGGGAAAAGAAGAGAGAAGATTCACAGCGGTTCACAATTTGCACGTGTTCCCTTCTGGAAAGTTCCCCATGAACTTTCTCTCCAGAGCATGGCTATCCCTGAGGAGTCTGTGCACCAAGTCCGTGCAATTCCTTTTGCCAACGAGACTTCAGCTCTCTGGGCTCTGTGCTGCTTGGAAACGGGAGATCCCGAGACAAGCAGCATGTTTGTGCTTGGCCTTGCCAAAGGTGCATCTCCTCTCCAAACTGCGCCACTCAGAAGCGGAGTTACGCCTGCTGACTGGCGCAGCGATGYGCTTCTCTTGGCGTGCTGTTAATGGCAGCGCGGATGGAGGGAGCGTTTCCCGCTCCCTGCTGCAGTGACTGGAATCCTTACTGCAGAGCCATGCTGCTTGCTCAGCGATCATCTTGTTGTCCCCTTCAGCAGGTCCAGCTTGCATGTCTGCAAGCAGTGTGTCCAGGCACCGTGCGCGGAAGTCACCTAAAAGCAAAGGCAGGATACTTGCATGAGAGCTGATGATCCTGCAGGGAGAAATGATCACCCTGGTGCTCCCTGGAATAGCTCTGGATGAGGGCAGGGCAGACCCGTCTCTGTCTTCCATCATCTGCCAGCTGCTGGATGTTCAGTGAGCTTGATGTACTGCAGAGCAGCCAGGAGTCAAGGTACTCAGCTCCTTGTCTGTACCCACATTTGGCCTAGGAAACCTGACCTTCATACTCCTCTCGTGGCCTCTCCTCACCCGTTAACCTCACATTTGCTCCCCCACACTTTCTGGTCACAGGTAGGACCTTGGGCAGTGCGTGAGGCTTTCAAGTAGCAAGAACAGGAGCAGAGCCTTTTGCTGATTGCTACCGTTTTCCCCGTATGACCTGTGAGTTTTTAGCTGAGGTTTAAAACTAAGGCGAGGGAGGCACATTACCAGAAGCATGATCTCAGTGTTGTCTGCTTGCAGAGGTGATATTTGGGAGTCTTTGGGACTTTCACAGTGTACCGCCGTGTGTGTTTTCCTCCTTGCTGGAGGCATTACCCAATCTTCTGATCGACTGGATAGGAGGAGCAGTGTCTGATGTGCCGCAGCAGGTATGGATCGGTGTGTGGAGCAAATTGCCAGGCATGCAGGCTGAGAGGATTACATTGCTAATCTAGATATCTTTCCTTCCTTATCACCACCCTTTCCTCTTGCCACACACATGCACATGTCTTCGGATGCTGTAAGGAATGGAAATCAGTCGTGGCATTGGGGAGGGACAAGGGTTGTGGCTTCCCGAAAGCTTGCTGTGTCTGGGAGAAAGCAGATCCGTCCTTTCCAGTTGTTTCTGTTGCATGGGCACAGGCTGGTGACAGGTTCCCCTTCTTTCCTGCCACAGCGCTTTTGGCTGTTGCAAGGCAGTGTCAGTGTCTTGCCTGGCCCTGATAAAGCTTGGTGTTTGATCTTCTGGACTAGAGACAAACGAAGCCTTGATGGCAAAGGGTAATTTTAGGAAGATGTGGGTGCAGATGCAGTGGCTCTAGTAGCCTGTAGAGCAGCATGGCAAGGCTCCCGTGGTGGTACCCTGCACACAGAAGGGAGAGCAGATTGCAGAGGACGATAATGAAATGTTAAATCCTCGAGCTTGGCACTCCTGCTTGTGCTCCTGTTCGTGGCATCATTCAGGGCCTGCCAGTGCTCTTGTGTGAGCAGTGCTAGCATCATGGTTCATCATGAGCAGCTTGTTCTCGTCTTGCCAGAACAAGCCGAGGCATCAAGGAAGGAGCTTGGTGGTGCTGCGCTGGGATTCCTGCGGGGCAACAAGATGTCATGGGGCAGATGGAAACATAACTCTTGCATTAATTCCTTTTAAAATCCGAGCAGTGCTTCTCAGCAGAGAGCAGCTCCCTGGGTGCAGGGAGCACGTGCATTTGTTCTTCCTAAACAGTTTGCACTCAATGGCTGGCAAGCGTAGCTCTACCCAGACAGTACAAAGTGGTGTCTGGGACATAGGATAGCACTGTGCAGTGCCTCTGAGTGTGTCAGAGGGCAAAAGCAATGGGGCAGACCCAAGGGGAGCAGAGGCTGCTGGGTTTTCATGGTTGCAGGGGGCCCTGCTGGGCTGGGTGGTCTCTGTAAGTTGACCTGCTCTTGAGGAACAGGCGGTGGCAGTGTGTTTTACAGCCTCAAGCTGAAGAGCTCTCCTGCCTTGGGCTTCCAGCATAGTTACTCCCCAGGCATTGTGTATTGGAGCATGTTGTTGCTTTGGTTTGCTTAGAGGCAGACAGAACATTGGTTGCCATCGTTGATGATGTATTGCTGAGGTCTCGTAGGGACCTTGGATGCCCAGGCAAGGAGCAGGGCCCGCCTGAAGGGAACGAGGACAGCCCTGCTCTGACATCTGTCTGCACGAGGCAGCGGCACCCGGCAGCCGGTGGCTCGGAGGAGCGCGCGGCAGAGCCGTGGTGCGCACCGAGGCCAGAGGGAACCCTCGGCTTCACTGCCCCTTCTGCCTCGGAGACCGCCAGCAAATGCCTTCRTTCCCTGACGGATGGGACTCGACGTGGCTCGCAGTGTGCTTGCCACTGCAGTTTGTGGGGCCGTGTTCCTGATGTGGCTGGAGCTGCTTGGACAGGCCTCCACGGGCCGGCTCTTCCCTTGGGAGCCGTCTCTGGGGACAGCATCCAGGAGCTCTTCTCCTCGCACTGGGCACAGGGAGGCTCCCTGGCCGGGTCCTTGACACCCTCTAGCGGCCACACTTCTTATGCTTGTCCCTTCAGTTGCTCTCAAAACTTGGGTGGTTTGTGCAGCGCAGCCCGCCCACCTCCAAGTACCTGCACGGGTGGCCCGAGCAGCAGCTCRTGCTGGGGGCGAGTAGGTAGTGCCGTATGTGCTGCTCCTTTTCAGGTGAYGTAGGTGAAGGCTGGATGCCGAGTKCTCTGGCCAGCGTCAGGAGAYGGCCTCGAGGATGGCAGTAGCGAGCAGCTGTGCCCGGGGCCAGCGCTCTGCTTGACCACCCCGGCCGTGCCAGGGCTCGCTGGCCCGGGTGAGCTCTGCAGTGCAGTAGCAACAGCTCACAGGACTCGAGCCAGGCACCCGCCCCAGCACCATGGCGGAGTGGTGAGGCCCACGAGGCCGCGCTGCCGTCCCTGGAGTGGCAGCCTGGCGGCCGGCCCCACGGAAACCTCCCTCTGGATACGCGCTGCTCAGTGTGTGATGGCGTGTCCCGAAAGCAGAGACCCGTGCGGAGCTCCTGGCTTGTTTTTCCCTCCATGTTCTTGTGAGAACCCCAGATGTTCCAGAGTGAGATGCTCGTCGGGTTCCTGAAATGAGGTGTGATGTGGTCCCACGGGTACTTCTTCCTCCTCTGCCTTCCCCCAGCCTGGTGCACTCGACCCCTCTTGTAGCGTGACTAAGAAAGTCGCTTGTGCCTCRCTGGCCATGCATGAGAGCGGTGGTGTCGAACACAGGGGCCGCCCCCGGTCCAGCAGCACCGAGCGCTTGTGTCTCTCGTGACATGTCATCCTGCAGAACCTGGGCTTTCGGAAATMGGGCCGTCACTCAGAGAGTGGCTCTCTAGTCCTTCTGGTTATGACAGTGCCTAAGTGTAATCCCACACCCCAGTGATTCAAGACCATTGCCTCAAGCTTGCATGCAGCCTGAGAAAATCCTCCTGATTCATCTACTTGGGAGGATATGGTTGAATTCTTTTTTACCAAAAGGATGAAGACTGCAGGACAGTGTGTCAGGCATTGCCTGTAAAACTGCAGCCCTCAGCAAAACACTGCTGCCTTCTGCTGTGGATTTTATTGGTGGTGGTGGTGGTGTTTTTGCATTCCAGAGGTGTATTTTGCAATACCTTGCGCATGTGGTATAAAAGATGATAACCCTCTAGCCCGATGAGGATCTGGAAATCATGAAGTCATGAGCTAAGCTGGCAAAACTGTGTGTGTTTCRGTTTGCAACCAGCCCCTGGAAAGGCTGAGCAAACGCTGAGCAGCGGTGGCTCTTGTGTCCTCCTCTCCCCCTATGGATGTGGGCTCCAAAATCACGTTCATGCAGCTGCTGCTGCGCAGACTTTGCTTGGGGCTCAGTTTTCGAGCTCTGGGCTGTGTTTTGTGGGCACCATGTGACTCCAGCCTGCAGGCCATGTTTACGCTCCCTGATTAAGCATCTATGGCTTGCCTTGCTGAGCCGGGACGTGCGTGTGTAACAAGGGCCCTGGCTGTCTCTCCAGAGCTTAGAACTGATGGAGGGAGAGGTGCTGGGGACGGGGTTCCTGTCTGGCAGCGGGGAGCCGTTCTGGTACTTCTTTCTCTAGCTGTTTTCACCTTGTAAGTTGTTGTGCGGAGGCTGGTGTAGGCAGCTCTGCCTTTGAAGCAGCTCAGCAGGGAAGTAACTCGAGCAAGATGAAGTTCAGATTTAATTCATTTAAATAATATAAGAAAAAGTTTCAAGAGACCGTGGCTGGAGGGCAGAGGGAATGGAGCTGAACTGCTCTGGAAATTATTCAGAGCGGTTTTAAATGAGGAATTTAAATCTCATCATGCAGGAGTCGTGAGCCAGGAGGTTTAGTTGCCGGCAGTCGCCGCCGCTTTGGAGCCAGCGCGCAGGAGAGCAAGGAGAAGCAAGCGGCTCCCGGTGGGCGCGGGAAGGCCCTTAGCTGGTGGGCAGCGAGCACAGCGTCAGGCAAGGGAGCAAGAGGGAGAGGGGGGCTGCCAGACCCAGAGCAAGGAGGAGAGGGGACTGCCAGACCCACAGCAACGACTGCCGTGCAAATGGGCCTTGCCGGCTGCCTTACCTGCTTGTGGCAGTAGCTTCCCTGGGCAGTGAACTCCTGGTTGATGCAGAGGTACCCCCAGGGCTGAGCAAAGGCAGATTTCCCTCTCCTTCCCTCCATCGTTTGTGTCTTCTTCCTCTCTTGTTTTGACTTTTCTGCCATAAATAATTCCAGGTTGCCTTTACTGCAATTCATTGCTTTTTGTAACAGTGCCTGAAGGGAGCAGATGAAATTTCTGGCAAATGAAGTTTCTGATTTTGTCAAGTCTTTCCGTGTTGTCAATGCAAGTGTTCAGAGATMCGTTAATTACATTCTGCCAGTACCTGGTGGCACGGAGGGCATTAACAGATTCAGTGAAGCTGCCTAGTCTGCCTTGTGTGCAGACATGGGGAGGAGGTTTACATTATTCTTTTGAGTGTGAGACATCAAAGTTTAAAAACACTTCTTTTTTTATGTCTTTTTAAGAAAGTCTGTCTAATTGCGGTGGAACTTCTGCTAAAATTAAGACACCATACTTGCAAAAGGATACTGCTGCAGCTTTTGTTTTTCCTCCTGATTTTCGTAGCTGTTCGCTCTTCATAAACCCAGTTTTGTGTTTTTTCCCCTGTCACTCGTGCTACATAGAGAAGGCAGGAAGAAGGAAAGGAGAAGGYTCTGGCTTTTCAGAAAATATGTGGTGGGATTTCGAGAGCTCCCACCCTGAGTCCCATCTGACTGAGCGGCAGCGGGGAGAGTTGCTTGCAGTCAGTCATCTGCCCCTGTTTCTCCTGGACGTCACAGCTCACAAATCCGGACGGTGGCAGGGAGTCATTAATCCCCGTGCGTTTCAGCTCATGCTGAATGTGATGTGCCCAGCTCTGAAACTGCCCTGGGTGCAGCGTGGCGGAGGGCAGGGACAGCCTGCCGAGGCATCTGTCAGAGGCAGCAAGAAGGCCYGAGCCATAGCCTGCCTTCCTCCCTCCTCAGAAAGCTGGTTGCCCCCGTGACTCAACTGCGAGAGTTTTCACCCCCGCATCTGCCCCGTGGACAGCTCATAGCGAGTTCGTGGCACTTATTTCCCTTCCACTGGCTAATCAACCTGAAATGTAGCCAGCAGTTTTATTACCAAGTGCCTTGATGTTGTCTGTGTCTCCGGAACAAGCACTGGGCATTTTGCAGTTTCACTGCTGCCCTCAACAGAGCCAGCTCCCTCCAAATGCAGAAACCCCTGTTGTTTTGCTTGAGGGGGTCATTAAAATGTGAAAGGATGTAAACAAAGGAAAGAGGAGTTGGATTTCCTGGCTTCTTTTTGAGGGAAGATTAAAGGAACTATGCTTAGCTTGGCCAAACAGTGACTAAGGGGTTGCAGACATAAGAAAGGGCTAGCAGAGTGTCTGCAAGATGTGGGGAGGAAGCAGAGAGGGTTATCAAGCATGGTCCAGGGGCATAGGAYAGAGCGGTGGCCCAGATTGAAGGGGAGGCAAACCCGAAGGCAACACCGCATGTCACCAAATCCTTGAATGTATTAAGCTGGCCAGTAGTAACCTCTGCAGAACGATGAAAACCTCTGTGGTAGCTGGGACCATCGAGCAGAGATGAAAGTAAAGCACTGGAATATATACTTGTCAGGAACAGCTTTTCCTCACCCAAGGTCTTTGGGGATGATTCTGTTTTTATTTGGGGCTAGGTGTGACCTAATAGGACTTTGCAGTTCCACGACTTGTGATTAGTTACAGCAGTAAAAAGAAACCTCTCCCCTAGCCCTGCTTTCACATTGCCAGGCTCTAGTCGCTGCCTTGTTCCAGTGGTTCAGAGTTGCTAACTCACCAGCGTGTTTCTGCCCCCTTTGCTGCAGTCATCCCCGACACGCTGCGCGTCACCGCCGTGCCACAGACGCTCAACAAGGTGGAGCGCGACTCCCTGGAGCTCAAGTGTGAGGTGTCCAAGAGCACGGCCCAGCACAGCCACGTCTCCATCGCCTGGTACCGGCAGCGGGGCGGCGAGGCACCCGTGGAGGTGATCTCGCTCAGCCGCGATTTCGTCCTGCGCGCCGGCAGCATCTATGCCCAGCGGCAGGCCACGGGAGACATCCGCCTGGACAAAGTGGGAGAGACCACCTCTAAGCTCACCATCTACAACCTCCACCCCTCAGATCAAGGTGAATTTTACTGCGAGGCCGCTGAGTGGATCCAGGACCCGGACAAGTCTTGGTACGCCATGACCCGCAAGCGCTCTCAGGGCACCATCGTCAACGTCCAAGCCACTGGTCAGTGCCTCCTCTCTTATTCCTTGCTCATTTGGGTGGTGGGAGAAGCCAAGAGATGATGTTGTGAGAAAGTGAAGAAGGGGGCTCTGTGTGTCACTGTTATGGGGAGATGTGGGTGCTGATTGGAGCAGTAAATGGTGCATATCACAGTGCCTTGCTGCTTGTGTGTGTGCCGCTATCCAGCAAGAAAAAAAACAGCTACAGAGCACCTGTCCATCACATTAGGTTCCTGTTTTATAGACCAGTACACTTAATGCAGCACTGGGGAAAGCTGTGTCTGGTCTGGGAGCTAACGGCTTCAGGCTCTGGTTCTCTGTAGACTCTGGGTGTTTGTGATCTGCTGAGATAATCCCCAATGGCTTTGGGGTGAGCCCTGGAAAGCAGCTGCTCCTAGAAGGGTTTCCAGCAGTTGCTCCTAGGAGGGCTTCTTGAGGTCCTTGACTGCTGCTTACCTGGAGGGAGGCGGACTAGGTTCCCTTCGTTCTCCGTTTGTTATTGCAATGTCTCACTGCCCTGTGCCACTGACGTGCTGTGCGGCAGGGAGCTGAGGATCTGCGCTAGCAATGTCCTCTCTCGCAGACCGTCCCCCTTCTCCGGTTCTGTCCCTTCTGGTGCCCAGGCAGGACAGGGCCATGTTTTGCAGTGAGAAGGGCCCCTCTTTATGCCTGGGCGTACTGATAGGTCCTTTGCACAGTCTTAGGAAGTGCCTGCAGCTGCCCCATGTCCCTTGTCTGCCTTGCACCCTTCTACAGAGGTAGCTAGCAAAGCCCAGACCATGTAAGGGATGGTCTGTGGACTGCCCGAGAACGGGGAAGCTGCCAATGAATTGCAACAAGGAGGAACTGCAGCCAGCAAAGCAGCTTGAGTGGCAGCTGCTCTGCCCTTTCTGCTCATGCAACCAAAGATCAGAAGCTGAAACAGGAGGTAAAACATTTATCTGAAGGACTTGGTCCTGGCATAGGCAACAAGTTTTGAAAAGTGAGATCTGAGCGATAGGCAGAAAGTAAAACTAAAGTATTCTGCAAACACTTCTATATTGCCTGAGATTCCTTTGCAAATTGAAGTCCTTCTTCCAGCCAATGCTGCAGGTTTCTGCTAGGGTTCTGTAAACCTAGCTGATCTTTACCTTCCTCTCTGGTACCCCAAAGTCCCTGTTCCTCAGTGCCTCAGTGAAGATCAGAGTGAGACAAGACTCCGGGTCACCCTCCTGCAGTGCCTGTGGATTCTCAGTTAAAAGCAGTTAGAAAAGGTACTCCGCTGGAGAGTGGTGGTGGCTTGACCTTGTGGGATGCTCCACAGAATAAGCAGCAGCATTTTCATTGGGAGCAGGAGCAAGGGCTGCCAAGCTCTGTTGCCTGCACCGTGCCAGCCCACTAAAGCTCTGTGCCTTGTCTCAGTGGGGTGACGGCTGCTTCAGAGGGCTGCCTTAGTCAGAGCCCTCATTAGAGTGCTCTTCTGCTGCAGTCACCGCAGAGCTGCTCCCACTAATAACGGCTGGGGAAAAATGAGCAGCTCTTCCTCTCCGCTTTGGCTGCGGAGGCACTGCAGCTTTTCCGTACTGARCAGCGAGCTGCCTCTCCTGTGCCATGAGTGGACTTGGTGCTTGCAACAAAAGCAAATCCCTGACTCCTCCACGGGCACGTTCATGAGTGCAGGGCATGCTGACTGGAAGGGAGAGGTGGGGAAAAAAAGTGGCAAGTTGTAAATATAGCAGAGTTGCAGCACGCTGCCCTTGCAGGTGTGCTGTGGCCGTGCTGATGTGCGTTGTTGTGTGCTTCCCAGATAAGGAGTTCAGCGTTCGCCTGGAGACGGAGAAGCGGATATACACGGTGGGCGAGCCCGTGGAGTTCCGGTGTATCCTGGAGGCGCAGAACGTCCCTGAGCGCTACTTCTCCATCTCCTGGGCCTTCAACAGCTCCCTCATCGCCAGCCTGGGGCCCAACGCCGTGCCGGTGCTCAACAATGAGTTTGCCCAGCGGGAGGCCCTGGGACAGCTCAAGGTAGCCAAAGAAAGCGACAACGTTTTTGTGCTGAAAATCTACCGTCTTCGCCTTGAGGACAGTGGCAAGTACAACTGCCGGGTGACCGAGCGGGAGAAGACTGTGACGGGCGACTTCATTGACAAGGAGAGCAAGCGGCCAAAGAACATCCCCATCACGGTCCTGCCACTCAGTAAGTAGAGCTGTGCCCACGATGTCCTGGAGCCACTGCCAAAGGCTCCTGCTGCACGGGGCAACCAGCTTGTGAGGCATTGATGTGCCCAGCCTGARTGGGACTTCAGTAAGAGGAGAAAGGATGCATGCTGTCAAGATTTTGTGTTTTTAAGGGGAAGGGAAAAGTGAAGAAAAAGAGATATGTTCTGTTTAGGTTCATAGGTGTGAAACATGCCCACACCTTGATGGTTACTCCAGGCTGGCAGATTTGCTTTGGGTAGAAAAGTGCATGTGCAGCCTCTGGTTGTTTGAACACACTGTCTGCTCACCTTCCTCTGCAGGGAGCTGGGAGCTCCAAAATATTCAGCAGTCTTAATGAGGAATCCTGCTTGTCCATGTCTTAAGAGTTACTAGCTTCCTGGAGAGCTCTCAGAGGCTGTTGTTCAGTCATCTGGCCATACTGTTCCTCTGCAGTTGCTGGGGTTGTGCTTTGTGCTGGGAGAAACCAGGGATCACAAGCTTCTCAGGCCTGGGTTTGCGGCTCAGCACAGAGGTCTCATGTGGTCACTGCGTGCCTGCTAAACCTGGTGTAAGYAAGCCCGTCTGAGGCTAGACTGAAATGCCTTTTGTGTTTGTCAGATGAACACTGTAAATTCAGAAATAACACCAAGAGAGGAAAGGGTCCCCTGACTCATGTCTTCTTTGTCTCACTCTCATTCAAGTAGACCTGACATGGCAAACCCTGGAAGTGTTGTCCAACATATTCTAGCAGTGAATTTTGACCAAACAAAGGGGTAGTTGTGAGAGGAATTTGTGCAGTGTTTACATCCTATCTGTTGGTTTTGTAGGGAAATGCAGCCCTTTTCTCAAGCTTTTTTTTTCCTCCTCATTTTTCCAAAAGAAATTCCAATTCTCTTCTCTCTTAGCAGTCTTGGTCTCATTTGTTTGACATCATTGAAAATTACTCTAGTTAGAAGTCTTTCACTGGACAATTGTTTGAAATGAAATGCTTCTAGACAAAGTCGTCACAACAGATTTAATTCCTGAAATTTCATAAACCAACAGCTCTAGGAACAAAAGGGATGATTTTACAAGGGTGCTAAGTGTCCAAAACTCCAATGGAAGACAACAGGAGTAACCAGCACTCAGTATCTCTGAAAAACCAACTATAACATGCGACATCTCTGGAAAGCTCAGGATACCCATTTTTTTGATGATGCCAAACCTTGATAGCTACCTCTAGTGTTAATAGTGATAAGAATTAGGGAGAGCTTCTCCTGAAAGGTGTTGCAGAAAGTGGAAGTGGCAGGACGATAACCAGAATGGCATGAATTGGAAAACCCAGGGAGCTGGAAGCTTTTTTGGCAGAGCCGGTTGCATGCGGCTCATGTGGCAACACAAATTCCCTCGAGATTTTCGAGATCCCAGCCTGGACCTGCAGTGAGAAGATGCGTCAGTGTCTCATGAGCCATAGGGAGAGAGCGAGCTCTGGCCTACACGTGCTTTGAGTGTGCAAGTCTCCAGGAGCAGCTCGCTGCCCACAGGCTGGTTTTGGATGTGGTCACGCGTAAAGTTAAGATGTGCCTGGACCCAAATGCGTGGGCAGTTTCCTGCACCTGGTAAAGGTCTCTCGGGATGTCGATGTCCTTCTTGCGGCCTGAGGAGTAGCGGGTGTATGTCATCTCCCCTGTGTGTATGCGTTTTTCTCCTTAGAGACCAGCATCTTGTTGGAGATAACCAACAATGCCAGCAATGTGTTGGAGGGCGAGAGCCTGCGCTTTGGCTGCAACGTGCGCTCGAGCTTTGGGCCGCAGAGCCGTCTCTCGGTCGCCTGGCAGCTCGTGGACAAGCAGAACCGGCGCAGCGAGATCGCACGGCTGGATCGGGACGGCTCCCTGCACCCRGGCCCGTCGTACGCCGAGCGCAGCAGCTACGGGGGCATCCAGATGGAACAGGTGCGGCCTGGTGCCTTCACCCTGGAGATCTTCAACAGTGTCAAGGCAGACGAGGGCCACTATGAGTGCCGGGTGGCTGAGTGGACACGGACGCTGGATGGGGAGTGGCAGATGGTTGGGGAGCGGCACGCTGGCACGACAGTGTCTGTCACTGCTCTGGGTGAGTACTCAAGGCGTGGGGCTGCAGGGCTCCCCATGCCTCCCAGGCCACCTGGGTGTCACCTGCAGGTCCATACTGCGCTGGGTTCTCCTCTGATTGCCGGCGAAAAGGAGGCACCCAGCAGCCATACCCTGGTCTGCAGCTCCTGGGTAGGCTGGTGCAAAATGACTGCTTGCCTGGTTGTGTTTGAAGGCCAAATTGAGGGGTGGCCATAACACGAGCAAGATGGGGGATAGCTAAAAAGAGGGACAGTGTCTCTGACATCCTTCCAAGGAGAGAAACCAGCAGATGAGTGAGCAGTGTAGGGCTTCCCAACCCACTGAAAAAAGGCACCGTGTCACCCGTGGCGTGGAGATGGACTGTGAGAAGCTGGGTTGTAGCACTGTCGGCAATCCTTGGGCACTGAAGCTTTGTGTGGACCTTAGGTAAACCTTGCCTCCACTCGCTAGGCCAGGAGAGTAAAACYTCCGCTCAGGGGACATTGGGACCACCATAAGTTGTGAGCAGCTCCTACAGCCTGAGAAGTCCACTGGAGCTGTGAGTCAGGCATGGTCCTCAGGGTCTCTGCACAGGAGGCCTTGAGCAGTTGGCCCCAGACTATGCCATAGTCCATTGACTGAGCTTGAGCTAGAAGCCAGGATCATTGATACCTCCACTTCAAATACACTAAAAAGATGTTGATTTAGGTGACAGCAGTTAGGGCATTACAGGACTTGCATAGCCTGGGAATTGCATGGGTCTAGTTCAGMTCTTGCTGTTCTGAGTCCAGGACTGGTTCCCCAGGTATTCTGCAGGAGACTGAAGAACGGACGACTGTTCCTGTGAGGCCACTAATCTGCAGAATGCCAGAGCTGCAAACAGTTGGTGCACGTTGTTGAAAAGATGAGATAGATTTTTGTGGTTCTCCACAGTATTGAACTTAAGCTTTGGTGAGATGTCTCAGAGACCAGATGTTAAAGTAATATCATATTCTGATTAAAATCTTGCTTTTTCCTCCTTTCCTCCCCTCTACTCTTGACCTTCTTTCAGAGGCTGCTCTGTCTAGAGCTAGAAATCATTGCTGTACAGCTTCTGAAAGCAGGTAGGAACTCTAGCTTGTAAAAAATTAAAGGTAGTTTCTCAGCTTGTTTGAACAGTGTTTTCCTCTTGAGGTCAGTGGCATTTAGCCTGTTATAAATCTATGTATCCGTTTGCTTTACTCTGCAACTTATGAAGGTTTTTGGGGGTAGAACAAGGAGTACAATAGTAAATTAAGTGGTCAAATTTTAAAATGCCTCACTTTCACTGTTAATAAAAGTTAAGATATTCAGAACTTCCCAGCAGTCTCAGAAAATGTGACTCAAAGGTAGTTTTCCCTCTCCTTCCGTGCCTTGTCCCTGAGAAGTCTCTGACTGTAGAACACATTCTGTTAAGTCCAAAGACATTTCCTACGCCCTGTTCCTGTAACAATCAAAGACTGAAGTARCTCCATGAAATTTAGTGGAGAAAATGCTGATTTTTGTTGTTGTTACTGCTGAATCTCATGGTTTTTGTTCTGCTTAATCTTTGTAAAGTGTTTTGAGAAACTCAAATGTGCCAAGAAACAGTAAGGGAGGTTTATTGCTACAGAGAGTGCCAGTAAAAATGCATTAAATTTAAGTGACAGTCACATTTCAAGTTAAGATCTAATCGTTTGCCAGTGTGCCAGGGTAAGAAACTCTTTAGCTGAAGCAGCACAGATTATTTTAGAACCCGTARATCTTTTTACACTGTGGTTCTGAAGCAATAGCCAGAATAGAGATTGGCTGTCAGATGAAACCAGATGTCCCTGAACTTCTGGAAACTCCAATGTAGAGCAGGAGCTTGAGTCTCTGGATGGCTGGGAGGGAAGTGGGGCAGATGCTGCAGTCTGTAGAGATGAGGCCAACTGGGTGAGGGAATTTTGACGTGTTGTGCATGAAAATAGGCCTGCTTTCACGCATGGCCCCCCTGCCTTCTTACCTAGTGCCTCAGGAAGAAGTAAATGTTAACCCAAATGCTGTGAGTTTATTGAGTTGAGGACCTGAGGAAGAGATTTGTGTTCTGCAGGACAGTCAAGA
Organism: Eudromia elegans; assembly: GCA_003342815.1. NCBI lineage: Eukaryota > Metazoa > Chordata > Aves > Tinamiformes > Tinamidae > Eudromia > Eudromia elegans. Next base: position 41,537 of record PTEX01000262.1, on the reverse strand, counting down.
GAAGTACTTTTCGTTAAACCGTTTTCATTTAATAAAACAATAATTTTCATTAAACTAGAGGTAAAGCTCTACAAGCTCAGCTGGTCTGGAAATAAAATAAGTCTTCTAGGGCCAGAAATCTCTGCTGTGCTGGGCCTCAAAACACACTTGCCTGGCTAGGACTGCTGCTGCAGAGTCCTATGTGACAACTGACGTGGGGATGAGATGCAGCCGTCATCCAGTGAACGGCCTCCTGAGCCTCGTTTTCCTCTCCTTGGACTTCAAAGAGGCTTTAATCCCAAAGAATGACTGTTTTTCTCTGTGATTACACAAGCCAGATTTCTGCCATGGTGTGGCACCTTTGTGTGATGAGGACAGCAGAGGCCCTTGCTGGAAGTGTGCTGGTATTGTGGTGTCTGCGCTGTGGCCAGCTGGGCCTGGTGGCAGTGGCCCTGCAGGCTGCAGCTGGACTCCCAGCCCATCTCCTGGGACTGGAGAGTCCTCTCAGGCTGTGATTTTGAGCCTGTGTTCGACTGAAGCTCCATAATGGTCTGGAAAATGCTGGCTGGGGACTTCACCCTTAGAGCAGCAAGGAAGGTTCCACCACATGCYTGAAATGTCGGCACTGCAGAGGTAGGAGAGCTTGTAGCCTGTAGCCTGCTTGGGATACCCAGTGAAGACTTCCAGGAAGTCAACCTTTCTCACCGATGGGAAAACTGGGTCCCTGCTGAATTAGTAGGGTGCATTTAAGTTATCAGATTTAAAAAAAAAAAAAGTTTATTTTTCTGCAGTGCAAATAAATCAATGATGAAAATTCTCATACCCAAAATTAAAATCTCCTGACCMCAAACCTAAGATATTCAGCTTGGAATATGTTGTCTTCAGATTATTGGTAGGCTACTAGTTTTAAAATCCCCTAATCCATGATAAAAATGGCAGTGTTGAGGACAAATGTATTGACTAGCTCATGGAGCTGTGGATRTATGAGGATAGCTGTACAGAGCTATCTTATAGATGTAATTTGAAAGCCAAAAAAAAGGAAGGAAAAAAAAGTACTGTATGAAGAGCAGAACCCAGTAACCAGCTTCTCTCTTACATCCCTCCCTCCCGGGGTTTCCTAAACACTGTCAGCTCGCCGGAGTATGAAGGCAAGGTCTTCCTACTTGGTCTGCCATTTGCCTGTGACCACTGCACGTGCAGGTCCTGAGTGGGSGTCAGGGGAGGGATACCTTGGTGGAGAGATGGCTGTCCCTTTACAGTCAGATCTTGCCCTGGGCAGGTTCTTCACCCATTGCTGCTCCCCTGCAGACTTAAGGGGCCRCTGAGCCCAACTTCTGTGGCACCATTGACAACCCGCAGCAGTTCTGAGGTGGGCTGCTCTTGCTCTGGGTGGCAGGCAGTCTTCCTCTTCCTTGCAGAAATCAAGTATGTCCTTTTGCAACAAGTGCTCGCTGAGACTGTCACTATTGTGCAGGCAATTAAGTATGATTTTTCCATTGCTGCTCGTGCCACTTAGGAACTGCAAACAGGAGAAGCCAGCACCGCACGAGCAGCTGATTATTCCGGGCCCATGAATAGATAAGCACACTCTACCTTTCGCAAATTAGCAGCGGAGAGCTGGGCCTCATTTGGCAGATGCCTCTCAAGGCTCCTTTCTCTCTCTCTGCAGAGGCTGGCTTTGCTGTCACAGCAATCTCCCGCACGCCTGGCGTGACCTACAACGAGTCATTTGACCTGCAGTGCATCATCAAGCCGCACTACCCATCGTGGGTGCCCGTGTCGGTGACATGGCGCTTCCAGCCGGCGGGYAGCACCGAGTTCCACGACCTGGTCACGTTCACGCGCGACGGCGGGGTCCAGTGGGGCGACAGGTACGCCGGCTTCCGGACGCGCACCGCCATCGAGAAGGCCGAGTCCAGCAACAACGTGCGCCTCAGCATCAGCAGGGCGAGCGACACGGAGGCCGGCAAGTACCAGTGCGTGGCCGAGCTCTGGCGGAAGAACTACAACAGCAGCTGGACGCGCCTGGCGGACAGGACCTCCAACCTGCTGGAAATCAGGGTCCTGCGGCCAGGTAGGTGCCCAAGGAGAGCGGCAAAGTGCCTCRTGGCAACGGGCAGCTTTTGGGCGCTCTGGTGGCCTCTCGGAGCAAGGACTGCTGTTGCTGTGGCCACTGGGATTTCACGCTTGTGGAAGACTCGGGTGGCACTGCTCTGCCCTTCTGCGAGGGGCATGGGGGGTATGTCAAGCCCTGCTCTCCACTTCTGGAAAAGTGAATTCCATGTGGTTTGTTCTGTGCTGTTTGTGGGTTTCATTTCTCTGARGTAAGGTGATTGTTTGGTGTGTCCAGTCTCTGGGCTGTTCATGGGAAACAGAGATGACTCTCAGGATGACACCTCCCTTCACTGGAGCAGACTGACTCAGGGAGGAGAGGGGAGGAACAGTGCAAACAGAAWCAAAGAGAGGGTGATGCTCCCACCAAAGCTTGTGTGTGCATGCCTGCCATTGCTGATGTGGTCCCTCTCATCTAGTAATGGGCTGGAGGAGTCCTCAAAAGCAGCCAGTGGTAAGACAGCCTGATACTCATCCCCACCCAAAATTGAATCCTTTCTTGTTAGAAGACGCCAAAGCCATGAGTGCCTGCACAAGTGTGCAATATGTAGGTGAAAGGCCCTGGTTTGGCTGGGGAAAAAAAAATGAAAGAAAATCTGCAATGTGTTTATGCTRCCTGTGCAGTCAGTGGGAGGAGTTAGGTGTGTTCTGTAGGCTTTCTAGCTGACTTTTTGGTGGTGCCTACTCTTCTGCAAGAATGGTGCAAAGACCCGTGTTCAGGGTTGCTGTGGGCCCCCGTTGCACTGAATGGTTTATTGCTGTGTCAGATTTCAGGCTGGAGTAGACAGATGTTCTGAAAGAAGCTCTTGGTACCATTGAGACCCTTGGCTTGTTTCCTTGCGGCTCTGTCAGTTTTCAGCTCATCTGTTTCTGTGTGCTGAGASTCCTTCTTTGTGTCTGCCTGTTGTTTTTGTTTTGTGTGTTTTCCTTCTCAGTTGCCCTTTTCATCCTCTCTTCCACCTTCCCCCAGCCCTTACTGTGCCTGGATGAATCAGGGGATGCTCTGAGCTCCTTGCTCCTCATGATCTCACCCCACCCTCTTTCTTCCCTCTCTCCGTCCTTGCGCTCATCTCCAGGTTAATCTTTTCCATTTATCTTGATTATCCTGACTTGTAGTACRTCTCTTAGCGCTCCCAAGGTCAGGTCGGTGATGTTCATCATTTTAGCTTATTTCCCTAGGAAACAGCGTTGATTGGAGAAGGTCCCTGGAGTAATAAGCTTTTTGGTGATGCATCTCTATGCATGCTTATGTGTGTGTGAGAAGGAGAGAGAGAGAGAAAGAGAAATCCTTGGTAATGCCTTCCAGAAGAGACCCTCTGTGTCGCGGCTCGCAGTGGCCAGGAGGATGTTTAAMGGTCAGCAGGAGGCAACCAGTTCCTCTTTGCTGCAACAGCAACTGTGAAGTGATGCTTTAACAAAACAAGTGGTCTAGAKCTCTGCATTTTTTTACCTCTCCCTGCTGCTAAGCAAACTACCACTATGCAAATCTTAGCCCTCAGTCATTGGAGCCTTGCATAGCGTTTGTGGTTTTGTGGCTCGCAAGGAGATGGAGGGGAAGAGGGAGTGGGTGTCTGCTGTGATTCACTCCGCTTTTGCGAGCTACAGAGGCCRTGCTTTTGTTGGACCTTTGTGCGGATAATGTCCAGAGAGAATCCAGGAGGATATGGCAGGGAGGCGCTTTCCTTAGTCGCCTCTGGGTGAATATCCTCGTGCTGCAGCATCCTGACTTGGGCTGCTGAAGCGGGTCCTGGATCTCAGATTAATGTGCAGGGCTTCTTCTTAAGGGAGTCTATTCAGGACCCCTGAACAACTGAATACATGAGAGCCTGTTAGTCCAGGCCTGTTAGTCCAAGTCCCCATAATCACATTAATTTCAGCCTGCCATTGGATGACCTAGTCCMGTCTTCCTCCTTTCCCTTTGCCACTTGCCACAAGTTTCTGCCTTGGGACTGTGTCAGTGGGCTTGGGGTAAGTTGTCTCTACTGCCACTTTTTGAGGAATATCATGAAGAACATGCACCTGGAGGCCTTCTGGCAAAATGAGGTAGCATGTGTTTTCAGACTGTAAGTTAATGTTGAGATTCTAGTTTTCTCCTAAAGGCCTGTTCCCTATTTGTCAGAGTGACATTTATATTTGACAGATTCCACATGCGGGTGTGKCAGTCAATATATATCAGCCTTTAAAGTACATTAAGTTCACAAGTCTTAAAGAAAGGCCAAATTGTGGCTAGCTATTGCTTCATTCAGCTCTTTGCTTTGTGAAATCCCACATGCTCAAAAGAGTAGGTGCTGGATCTTCTCTTGGTGCTTCAGTCTGCTATTGCAATACATAGGTTGTCTCTTCTCAACCATTCTGCACAGGATTATAGAAGTATTTGTAGATGTCATCCATGCTGTGTGATAACTGCAGAAATGACAGCACTGGGTTTGAATTGTACCTGTTAATGTATTAATGTAGCTGCAATTTTGCCTATTGAAATCTCAAGTGGCCAGCAGATAATGTTGAGGAGACTTCAGCAGTTTGAAACACTTCACTCCTTTCTTATTCCTAGGAAGAAACTATCTGAGAAACAAAACATGGGGCTCCTGAAGGAGGAAGGGAATAAGAAAATATAAACACAGCCCTCGAATGGAGCTCTGTAGGTGGGAAAACAGGAGAGTCCTCCGTTACATTAGCTAGTTTTGACATTTGGATGTGACCATTACTTATCCCCTTGGGCACTAGGCCATGGTAAGGACTKGTTGCTTGAAAAAATAGCCCTAGAAAGGATACTGGCTGTATGTGTGAGAGCTTCTAGAGGGGATTTAGGTGTCACTAAGGAGTGGTGCTCATGCATTGAGTTGCTCATGCAAACTCACCCACAGCAACAGTAGTATATGATGCCCCAGTATTTCGTTGTCCAGAGAGGGAAGGTTATGCACAGGCACAGGCAAGTTCCCTGGTGAGCTTGCATGTCCTTTGCAGAGCGAGAGTTTGCACTGCTGTAGGGGGAGTGGTGTTTAGCTTCTGCGGACTCAAGTTGAAGTCCAGGCTGGTTGAGGGGTTTTTGGGCAGRGTTATGGACCAGACTGACTACTAGCAAGCTCACCTGCATCTGCTTTGTGTCCTTTGTGTTGCAGTACTCTCCTTCTGCTTCCAGCCCTTGGAGCTGCCTGTTGTTTCATTGTYAGTGAGCTCGTGTTGCAGCAAAGGCAGGGAAATAATAAAGGTGAGGTGCAGTTCATGCCAGCTGCGTCCCTGAAGCCCAGGCTGGCAGGAGCCCTGCACATGGCAGCATGGACTGAGCTTGGAATGAGCTCCAAATGCACATGTGAAGATGCTTTTCCACCTCTGTCCTTTTGTTTGGGCTTCCCTTTAATACAGAATCTGACCTGCCTCTGAAACAGTGCTTCTGCCTCAAAATCTGGGGGTTCTCTTGAAGATTCATCACCCCTTTCTCTTGCAGAGAACACTTGTTGCTGTGACCTTCATCTTTCCTATCTGAAGCAGAAAGTACTCTACACAAGCATGACCAAGCTGATGGGCACATCAGCAGCTTGGGCACATGGGTCCTCAGAGGGGACAGACATGGTAACTCCCTGACACTCACTCATCTTTCTGGCTTTAGAGGAAAAAGAGGTTCAGGAGTTTCCTTTTGAATCCAGGTGATTCTGAAAGCATTTGGATTAGTAGCTCAGGCTGAGCTGCTGCTTTGATCATAGCAGCTAAACCTCTGCACATGCAGGATAGCAGCCTCCTCCTGCTCCCTCCCCTGTTCCTTGTGTACTCCTGTGGAAGGAAATGTGCAACAGCTCCGTGTCCTGCCCTCGACAAGGATACTGTAGATTTAGATGGGACGAGGTGAGAYCCAAGGGCTGGCAGCCTGCCTTTGCTCGTGGCTCTTCCTTGAGTCTTGGCCTCTCTGCCAGCCGTTCAGGGACGAGCTGTGGGGASAGGGCATGCTGTTTGTGAGCGGGCTGCGGGACTCAGACAAGGGCAGCAGACAGTCTCTGGCGGCGCAGTACGTGATGGRAACCACCCATGCTGCAATCTGGGCGGGCGAGGGCTCTTTGGGAAGGTCTGAGGAGGTCTGTGCTGGTGCATTGCATTGCCGGTGTCCTCGCGTGCGTTACTGCGCTTATCTTCCCCTGCAGCRGGAGCGTGAGGCGGTTCGGCAGAGCTCTGGGAGATCTGCGTGCTGGGGAGTCTTTGTGGCAGCAACTGAACACAGAAGGAGGGCTCTTTCACGGGCAGGAGGTCCTGCGCAGCCTCCCTCTCCCTGCTCCTCRTTCTGTGGGACAGACATGTGTGCTTGGCAGCCTCTGCTCAGGGTAGCAGAGGGCAGGCTGGTAGTGGGTGGCCGAGGCGGGCTTGTTCACCYGGAGGGAGTTCCCTCCCTCTGGGCAGCACGGACATCTGCAAGACCCATGGTGCCAGCRGCCTGCCCAGCCAGGCACGTCCCTCTCCACTCCTGCCCTCAGAGGGGAYATCCCACTGGGGGCAAGCCTTCAGCCTCTGAAAAATGTGCAGCAACCCCTGTGYCCGTGAACTGATTTTTCTTCCAGTCTTCCTCCTCTCTCGCCCTTCCCATCCTTCCCTCCTTGCRTCATCCTTCAGCCATTTCTTTCGTGACTAATCCTGAAGCAGGCACATGGGGAGAAGCTGCAATCACCTCTATAAATTCACCCTCTTGCTACTGGGTTTTTGACAGTAATGAACATGGGAGGAGGAACAGGGAGSGGTGGAGGGGGATGATAACAGAACAGACGCCAGGAGTCCTGGGCTCCTCACTGCTTTTTTGCAAGCCAGCCTATGGCAGATTGATTGACTTGGGAGCTGTCGAGCAAACAAGRCAGTCAGGCTCTTCATTAGAGCATTAATTAGCTTCCAGAGGCTCTCCAGGGACTGCTTCATAAAATTTGGTTTATTAGGAGATGTCAAGTTGAAACTATTATTATGGGGAGGGAAGGAAAAGKCTTCTTAGCTGGCCTCAGAGAAGGAGGAAACTTCCATCTGAGTATTGCCTTGAGAGCAGGGTGAGCCAGAGCTTTGCTTCCCCAGAAGTCCCGCAGTCTGATGGGTGCAGAGCTCTCCATCACTCTCCCACTGGCCATAAGGTGAATCTGGCGAGGTGGTTCAACAAGCTGCTGCTGAAGTGACTGAGGGTGGCCGTACAGGCTGGGGATGCTGCGAGGTGCAGAGTGGAGGAGGCTGAGGATGGAGGGTATGGACAGTATGCTGCTTTACAATGTGCTTAATGCCTGGAGGGGAGCGGTGATTATGAGGCAATTGCCAAGACACTTGCAGACAGCCTTAACCTAACAAGTGAAATCAGATGTTACTGTTAGTGCTTTTCTCCCTTCTTAGTTGTTGATATCTTGGTCTGAGAGAAATCCTCTCATGGAGCGATGTGAAAGATGCCTTTTCTACCATGGTTGGTCAGTGGAGTGCCAGAGTCTCCCAGACTCTCGAAGGGTGATTCAAACAAGTATCTTTAGGAGCCGCCAAGTTCATACTTCAGAACTCAGTCTTTCTTGCTGCTGCCAACATCTAAGAATAAAGTTAAACAAGGAAAGGTAATGGGCCAGAAACTTCCTTTACAGAAGTCAAGTTGAGAAACTGTTTTAAGTTTCTGCTTGCTTGCATTTGGAGTGGTTTTGCTCTGTAGAAGAGCATTGCTTCCCTGCTTCAAAGTCTTCTGTGCGTATGACAAATAGTCATAGTCTTGGTTCAGTGAGGAAGAAGTTCAGGAACTGCTCAGTGGAGGCAGGAGGCTGATTATCAGCCACCACTCTGGTGAACAATCTCCTCTTCTGGATGCTCAGGCATGCTCCTTACCCTTCAGTACCAACGAGGTAAGAGCTGCAGCCCTGGGTCGCTGCTATTTCCTTTTGCTTTCCAGCACACCACACAGCCAAAATGAAGAGATTCAGTGTTATGTGACCCAGGGCTGTCTCCTTGCACAGACTTCCATGAGGAACCCAGCTGGAGCCTTTGTTCTTCTCCCTTCTCCAGCTGGCCTGGGTAGGTTTGTCCTCTCACCTCTTTCTCCCCTTTCCCCACCTGTGGCACAGCCTCCTGTACCTGTGCCTTTACAGTGGGAGCTCTCTTCCCAGGCTAGCTGGTCCTCTGGGACAGCTTCCCTGCTCAGACTTTCTGCCACCTCCTTGGCACAGTTATTCGTGCAGTTATTTTGTCTTGTTGTTTTTCTGGGACCCCCCCGGCATGCTTTCTCTCCGCAGAAGCCATCAACCCCTTCTTCCCAGCACTCYCCGCTTTGTCTTCTCCATGCTGCTGTGGTTTCACACACGTCGGGGAGTGCCGTCTTCTCACTGCTCTGTGGTGCGTGCAAGCCCTCTAATTTGCCAGCTTCTTTTAAGAGTGGATTTGAGGCGATGCTCTGCCTGCGCACACACACCTCAATGTGAGGGTGCCCTCCTCKCAGGGTGCTGCTACCTGGCTTCGTCATGCCCGTCCTTGGCTTCGCCGTCTCGCATGCTCAGTGGGTGCTCCACTGACTCGCTCGGTGGGGCGAGTCGGACGCGACACGGGTCCCACGTAGGTGTGAGGTGGCCTTTCTGGCAGAACTGCCAAAGCACAGCAAAAAACAGTCTCTTCCTGCTCAGGGCTGCTGTTGCAAAGTGAGTCTGCCAGCATAAAGGGCAGAGGAGCTCACGTTGTGTCAGTTTTCCTGTCTCAGTGCTAGGAACACTGACGCTGGGGTTGCTAGATCAGAGCTGGTTTCTCCTCTCCACACCTTTGTTGCCCCATCTCTGGTATGGGAGCAGAAAATCATACCCCAGGACATAGTCTGAGAGGGTGGGCTTTGAAAGCACTAGGGTGTATTTTATGAGGACAAAGGGGACAGGTCCTGGTGCCTAGTGGGACCATAGTCGAGGTCAGCCTGTGCTGTATATGCCCATAGAACTGCAGGCAGGAGGGTTTGCCTCTCGGCCTCCCTGGGAGAGACTCAAGAATTTCAGAGGACGTGGGATGTATTCAAGGCATGCTCCTCTGGTCATATTAACTCTCTTCACAGTTACTTTTTAAGTGCAATTTTTTCACTTCCACTTCAAAGCCTCCTGTTTTTCTCTTTGATATCTAATGAGTGGTCTTCCACTCCTACTTGCAGCAGTCATACACAGAACCAGAATCGCAGTCCCCTTTGCAGTCTGCACACGCAGCTGCTTTGATGTTGTCTAGTGTCTTTTTTCCACACCCTTTAGCTTTCCACTGAAGCCCTATTTGCTCTCCTGGGGCCTAAAATATTCTGCAGTGAAGAATTCTGCAGTTGTCCAGCTCTAAAGGGGTTTGCATCCCCCATATCCTTAAGTCCCCAGCGCAGCATTGGCAGTCTCAAGACAACAGCCCAGGGAGGAGAGCCACCCTTTCAGGAGTGTTGGGGCGAGCTGGTTCCCAGCCAGGCACTGGCCCCCATGCCAGTGTGGGGCCCAAGCCTGCTGCCCCGACTGGTCCCCACAGGTGATGTGGGGCAGATGTGGGACTGGCAGGTTTAGAGCTGTGGGGCTGTGGCAGTGGTTTTGTTTTCTCTTGCTGTGTTATGAGCCCTCCCGAGAGAGTGGCCCCTGGGCCAAGTGTTCCTCTTATTGTGCCCGAGCAGCAATTCTGCCTCTCCYGTCGTTTCACATGGCACTTGCATCATTTTTCTAGCTCCCACGTCACATCGGGTACTGCTTCTTCAGTGAAACCCGCCCTTGCTCAACATTCCTTCACACAAGGCATGCTGTGTGCTTTCCTGAGGAGGAGGGGGCTAAGAGCCAGCCGGAGAGACGGCCCGGCCCAGGTGAGTGTAAGTGCCCSCCTGTAGCCCCTGCGGGCATCAGCCCTGCTCCCAGGTTCCAGGTGCCTTTCCCTGGCAGTAGGGCTCTCAAGAGTTCCTGCTGGCCCTGCTCTTCAGCGTGACGGCCGCCTGAGAGCCAGCGGGTGCAGCAGTGCCCAGCAAAGGAGGCAGTTTCAGTCAAATAAAGCCCGCTGTTTCTCGCGGTGGCAAATTCTTTTTACCTCTGTATGACCGGAATAAGCAAAGGCAATTTTTCTTTGAATACTTTTCTGGAGTTTTGATTCATAAAGGGCTAATTATTCTGTGTTTTCTGTGTTGTTTCTGGCATGGGTCAGAAGCTAAGTACTGGATTCACTGGACCTGTGATCAGCTTTGTCTCATCAAAATGGCAGACCCTGGACACACTAAACCTGTGGCTCAAGGTCTTTCTTCCTAATTCAGAACTTGGCTCCATGGACCATCTTACTTGCTTGGATAGAAATTAGGGGCACTAATAACGAAAAATCCTACAGTTTTCCTTGTGCCATATAATGTGGAAATGTGGAGTTCAGATAGTGATGGATCTATAGTCCATCCTGCTGTGATCTTTCCTGTGTACACTTTTTTCAAGCTGACAGCTTTTGTTTCAGAAATACCAGATGGCTCATTTTGTTGGGACGTTCTTCCMCACAGTAGAGGAATTCACCAAACAATTTATGGAGACAACAAAGCCTCAAGAGCTTAGGGTGCAGTTTCACAGGGCAGGGGAGCTGATCTAGTGCTTGGTTGTGCTTGATTGAGAAGGAAGTGTTCCTCATTCTCCAGCTTTCCCTAGTCGCATCCCATTGCTTGTGCCAGCACAGACCTTGGAGAGCCAGCTCCGTTTACTAAACTTGCTGAAATTAGCCTGTTGGAAAAGCAGCAGCTGCGGGTGAATGGAGTGGCCCCTTCTGGTGAGAAAGCTTGAAGGTGGCATCGTTCAGGCCCTGCACCTGGATGGCAGCACTCGTCCAGTGGGTGAGGACAGTTTGCAAAAGACCTCAGGATCCCAAGCACATTCTGTGGGGGAGCTTGTGCTCTGCATGGCAGGAGAACGGCATTTCATATCAATCTCAACCTTTTCATTTCTGTCTGCTTATCATCTGGTTTTCCAAAAGTAGCCTCTGAATCTGAGTACGTCACATAGTGTCTTCAGTTATCCATGTACTCTAGCAGGCACCTCCATGAATTTTTTGGGTGGCTTTCTGACATCTTACAATAGGGGAGTTGGTCATTAACGTCCAGCTTCCAGAATGACACAGGAGTCTGTGCGTGGTGTTGTCATATGGATTGCAACTTGATTTGGGGTAGAGTTGAATTGCTTTTCTTTTTCCYCTAATTGTTGTAATGCTCTTGTTTGCAATCTTTCTGACGAGGGGTCGATTGATTAAGTATCTCAATATGTAGTTTTTTCCTGCTCCTCTGTGGCTGTAGCTTGGTACTGAATTTATCTTTCCATGATGCCATCTCCATGTTTTAATTTGCAAGTGATCGGCAAACCGTGTGTGCTTTTTTGACAGCTCATGCTGGGAATCTCTTACTTCCCTCGCGCTCTTTTGCTGCAGAACTTTTACATTTATTTCAGGGTTTGACAGAAAGGTTTTGAATTTGGATTTGTGGGTTATGTAGGGAGTTTATTGTTTTGTTTGGGGTTGGTTTGTTTGGTTTGTTTCTTCAAGCTGGATGTTCCCTGAGCTCACACGTTCTGCCATYCCTCAGTGCAGCTCGCTTCCTGCTTCCCAAGGAGGCTCTCGCTCTTCCTAGGCTCACGYGGGCCACGGAGGCACAGAACGGGATGGGGGGCCCATGTGGGGGCAGGCAGGCAGGCCCCCAGGAGCGACCCTGCCGGCGCCCTGCGGTCACTCGTGTCCCTCCAACCTGGTGGCCAGGGCGCCATGTCCAGGTGCCTGTCCTGTCTACAGGGAATGGAGCAGCGTGTAAAATGAGGGTTTCTCTRGCTAGAGAGGCCACAGAGAGGTCTGCAGGGCTGCAAGGGTCCAGCAGCTCTGGCTGCGGTTAGTCACCACTGCTGCAGACACGCGTGTGTCCTGCTGTTATTTGTCCCTCCCAGCCCAGAGCAGCCCACTCGAGCAGTTGGGGGACGCAGAAGCATCGCTCTTGCTGGRCCGCATGGCCAAACCAAACAGCAGCGCAGGACTGCAGCAGGCCCTGCAGTAGGAGACAGACGGTGGCGCTTATTCTAGGGAGGTGAAGCCGTGCGGGGCGGGCAGCCCTCTTGGGTGGCTCCTCTTGCGCGGAGGATGATGCTGAAGGGGYCACACTCAGGGTCAGAACGACAGGGCTGCCTCGAGCTTGGAAGCCTCGGCTCTGCCGCCTGCCCTCCTGGGGCGGGCCGGGGGCTGCGCGTTCCTCGGCAAGGGGTTGACGTTGTCTCTCCTTTCCACGGGCCTGCACTCCCGGTAATTCAATCATGTCAGCCTGTTTGCAGGCAGTAATTCATTGTAGTGTAGGAACAGTACAGCAAAGTGACAAGTTAATAATGGCAGTAATAATGGCAGGCAAAGTCTAATACTATTTCCTTCTCCTGCTCCTGTTGCACTAGCAGCCTCCCATGTTGGCTAATGCAATTTGYGACCTCACTAATCCAGTTTCAGTAGGAATTCTGTTCTATTCAGAGAGAATAACAAGAGCAGGGAACTGCGCTGCCGTGTTCCTGGCACCTCTGGGGAGGCTGCGCTGTGCTGGGAGTCTTTGTCTTTGCTTCTGGTGTGATGCTCAAGCCTGATCCGGAACGGCTGGTGTGAGTGGTTCATCTCTTTCCCTGCTATGCGTGCTTCTCCCTGAGCTCTCTTTCTCTGCAAAGCTGCCCCTTGAGCTCCCTTTTGTGCATCCATTTCCTTTTGGCTTACCCGCTAAACTTCAGCCCACCGTTGCTCATCGTGCTGAGTCAGAATGCTGGCGAGTATTTGCTTGACTCCTGTTGCCACAGCTCCCCACAGCCTTTAACGCACCCGTCCTCGCAGTGCTTCTCGCCCGGGGGCAGGAGGTCGGTCGGAGGCTCCTCACTCTGGTTTCATGGAAGGGGAAAGATGTGAGGGAGGTGCCGAGGTCACTGGCGTGTCTCAGCCTGTGCCCATGTGGATGACYGAGGGCAGGTCTCTTCAAGACAGCCATCCACCGCCGCGCTGCCTCCTCGAGGGAGGAATTTGGGCCCTGGCACACTAGTGGGGCAGATGATGAGGCACGTTCGGAGAACAGAGGCTTTTAAAAAACAGGACGCTCCCTAGGAATACTCCACAATACTCATGAGGCTGCTCAGGAGAGAGCGTTTTCTGGAGGAGCCCGTCCCCAAGGGTGGCTTGTCCCCAAAGCAGGAGGAGAGCCTTGCCACCYCCACCCATACCCTGGGACAGCCCCTGGGGGACACCACGGGCAAGCTGCGGCTGTCATCAAAGCCACCCTGTCTGTGCCGTGGGAGCTGCCCCAGGGCATGTAGAGCKCTCTGTTCCCCCTGTGCTGGAGCCCTGTCTGGGATTGCCTGCGGGAGGGCATCTCCAGCCACCCTCGGATGCTGGCGTTCCCAGGATGTGGGCAGGGTGGCTCCCACGTGGGAAGCGAGCTCTCTTGTGTTTCCTCGGCGCCTGCAAGGGAAGATAGTGTCAAGAGTCTGAGGCGGAGCCTCTTTTTATCAGGGCTTTTTTAGGTATGGATTGCAAAGCACTTTAGTAAAGGTAAGTGTTGTAACCCCCAGCCAGATGATGAGGAAACCAAAGCAAGGCATCCAAGTGGCTTAACCAGGGCAACAAGTCAGTAAAAATGCTGTGTCAAATAAAAAAGATCAGTAAAAAATGATACCGCTGCCTCTTCAGTAAAAAAATCATATCACTGCCTCTGCGCCTCTTCTGTTCTGACAGCTAGTTTCTCATCTCCCCATAAATATTTGTATAGTTGTGCTTATCAAATGACAAACTTGAGGAGCCCAGTTACCTCTGTGGTGTACAGACCACCGCGGCTACATGTAACAGCGGGTCGAGTGTCCAGCCCCATGTGGTGCTGAAGTGATCAGACCTGACCCCACATCCTGGGAGGGAAGTGTCAAGGACAGAGGCTGCTGCAAGTGTCCTGAGACAGTGCTTGTCCCTGCAAATGGGTTGGGCAGGTGTCCTCAGGACGGGCACTGATGCTGGAGGGCTGTCACTTAAGTGAGGTGTCCAGCAGGTGTGGGGGCTGGCGGTTGATGCCTGGTTTCTTTGCCATGCTCTTCACAAACAGCGAGGTGTAAGGTCCCCAGAGCACTGGTCCAGTGTCAGACATTATCCATTTAACTTCCCAGGGCTCCTTCGTAGATTTGGTGGGATGTCCATATTGGTGCAGGAGGGTTGTTCTCCATGCTGTCGKCGAGCTGGTGTTCCCTGTGCCCACACACAGCTGCAGAATTCAGTGTTTGTCTGTACCCTTCGTACCTATCGCATGGCTGGGGCTAGGAAACGAGGCTGGTTTAGAAAACTACGAGGGCTGTAGCCGTCACTTGTTGCTGTGCAAACTGAGCGCCTTAGCGGTGTGCCTGGAGGCAGCTGCAGCACGCGGCGGCGGGGTGGTGGGCTCTGCGCGGGCAGCGCCCCGCAGGTGATGCACAGCGACCTCGCCGGGGCACGCGCACCCCTTCCCTCACCGAGCAGATGTTCAGAGCCTGGTGAGAGGGCGTCAGTGCCCTGACRGCGGAGCAGAAGGTGCCGCGTCTCCGTGTCCGCTCGTGCTGCTGCTGTGCAGCGCGCTGCAGCCGGTGGCCCTGCCCGGGCGCCCGCAGCCCGGCCCCTGGGGCTCTGCGAGCCCTCGCCGGCTTCCTGCCCAGGTGAGTCGCCAAGCCAGGAAGGGGAGTTTCCTCTCGTGTCAGGACGGTGAGGTTTGGCTGGCTTAGTGCCTGCGGTGTCAGTCTTCACGCAGTCCTACTCATGCACCGGCAGCTACAATAATTTCTGTGTTGTGCAGGCGTCTCTGAAACAGGCCTCACAAGCTGCACAGGAGGCCCAGCTTTATGGTGAAGCAGTCGTACCACCAGGACTGAAAAGAAATGGTCTCCCTGGTGCTGTGTTGTACCATTTTCACCAGCCTGGTCACTAGCTTCCGAATTTGTTGTTTTTGATGTTGGTTTTTATCACATTGTGAGGCCGCACCTGGAGTACKGGGTGTGATTCTGGCCTCCAGTACAAAGAGGGACGTGTTGCTTCCAGAAGGGGCCCAGCGTAGAGCAACGAAGGTGATTAGGGACAGAAGCATCTATTGTATGATGAAAGACTAAGCGAGCAGGGCCTGTTCAGCATGAAGAAGACTGAGAGGGGGTCTGATCAACATATAGAAATACCAGAGGGAAGAATGTAAAGAGGATGGGGCCAAACTCTTCTCAGTTGGTGGCCAGTGACAGGACAAGGGGTAATGGGTACAAGTTGAAACAGAGGCAGTTCCATCTCCATGTGAGGAGGAACTTCTTTCCTGTGAGGGCAACAGAGCCCTGGAACAGGCTGCCCAGAGAGGTGGTGGAGTCTCCTTCTCTGGAGATCTTCCAAACCCACCTGGATGCCACCCTGTGCCACGTGCTCTAGGGGTCCCTGCTGGAGCAGCGGGGTAGGACTACATGATCTCTAGAGGTCTCTTCCAACCTCAACCGTTCTGTAATTCTGAGGGCCAAATGAGCATGTCAGGTTATTTTGCATATCTGTGAATGGTGGCTGATTGTCCCACCTCCTGCACTCCTGTGGGATAGCAGAAGTGCAAAGGATCCCCACAAAGCTTCCTGTCTCTTAACCAGACTGGGCAGGAGATCTCTCTCCTGCGTTAGAAAGCACATCAGCCTTTCAGCCTGCAGCTGAAGTGGCTCCAGGTGCCCTGTGTGCCTGTGGTGCTCCCAAGACAGTGGTTTTAGCTTGTGGTCTACGAAAGCTCCGCACTGCTCTGAAAGGATCTGCTAAAGGTGGCTAAGAAAAACCAGGCTGGCATTTTAGGTGCAGTTACAGTGCAACACTGAGCAGCTGTGTGGGAAAGTGTTTGGTGTTCACAGGTTACAGAAGACTGAGAATGTCCCATGCAGATCCCGCACTTGGACCTTCCACAGAGTGTCTCTGTTATGGAAGTAAGTCACGTTAGGTGAGAAGTCTGTTGGCAGGAGCGTCGTTATGTATACCCAGTACTGCTAATTGAGACCAAACTTGGCACACTTGTTACAAATCTGAGCACGTTCGCGCAGGCAAGCAAAGGGAAGACCCATCGTTCCTTGTCAGGGCCTGCTGCTGTGCCTGGTAGCAGTAGCAGAAGCGAGCACCTCCTCAGAGTTTGCATGTCTTTGAGTGTTGGGGTAGTACAGTTTCTGGAACTCTGCCTGCAGTAGCTGCCAAGAGAGATTTCGGATGATACCTGTGTGGAGTTGAAGATCTCCTTTATACCAGAGTGAGAAAGATTTCACCCCCAGCAACCTTACCTACCCCCCACCAAAAGGCATCTTCCTGAGTGCTGAATGGAGGCGGGAGAACTGCACGTAGGTTGTGTGAGCGCCTGAACCGTGAGCGGGTCGTGTTTGTAYGCGCCGGTGATGGGTGTGCTCGCAGTGCGCGCAGGTACCCTCTCCGYTTCGCTGAAATAGACCCATCATCACGTAGGAGATGCAGGTCTCTTGCCCAGAACAGAGGGCCTAAAAATATCCCTGTCCCCCTCACTTCCATCTCCCGGGGACGCAGTGGTACGGGAAGAAGGCAGGGAGGGCTCTTGAATCATTCGGCAGCTCCAGCCTCTGCATGACCCAAGTGTGTGTGTTGATAGTGAGCCACCCCGCCACACACRCAGCGTGTGTATATACTGCATTTTAATAGATATAGGCGACTGACTTAACATACACAGTTGCTATGGTAACAGAGGTTTCCGTAGTAACGGCTGCAGAAAATAATCCGGTGCCAATTAAAAATAAACTGCTTGGAAAGGGGGCTGGGGCAGAAAGGGAACTGCTGGGAATCACCTTCCCCGTTATTGGTTGCTCTCCCTCGGGGCTCAGGAGATGGATTAACGCTTGCTTGCAATAACCTGCCTTAAGCAAGGGTGACCCACAAAGGTGGGGCGAGCGCGAGGGCGGTGGCGGCGRCCGCGCTGCTCCGGAGGAACCGAGGGGAAGGAGCGTGTCGTGGGGTGGGGGCGCAGCACACGCACGGCGGCACGCTGCTAAACCTCTCCATTAAGCTGACGTCCCCGGAGAGGAAGAGCAAGGGGCCGTTTCCCCTCCTCGCCGGCCTCCGTCTGCGTGCCGTACCCGTAGCGCCACCAGCCAGCCTGTATTAGCACACTGATGAAAGCCACAGGCAATCCAGGCTCTGGGGGAACTTCTAATGGGTTACCAGGATGCCTATCTAGGATGCTGCATTAGAGCAGAAAATGTCACTGTCTGGGGAGCTTCTCCCCTCCATTTGATGTTGCTGGTGTGTGCCCATTCTCTCCCTCAGCCCCTGCGCTCATCACTCGCGCTGACAGGCAGCTGAGACCCTCGAGTCCAGAGGAAGCTGGGAGTAAAACGTAATGCAAAGCGAGGAGCCTTTGCCTCGCTGAGAGAGAAAACATCGTTTCCTTGTAAGCACAGGAGCCGTGGGTTCATGGGGCACGGGCCTGTGCAGCTCCCCAACAGGCTGCAGCCTGGGGTGCCTTGAGCCCCACGGTTCTATCGAGCCGCTCCTGACAGGAGAGCTTACYAGGTTGTCCTGAGGCATGAGTAAGTTGTGAGCAAAACCCCTTCATCTGGCAGCAAGACAGGCCCTTGTTTACAGGGGAACAGCACCGCTCAGTGCCTGACTGCCAGCMGGGACAGGTAAAATTTGGAAAGAGGAGATGATGAGTGGGACTGTGGCACACAGTCTGACTCTCGACCTTTGAAAATCCACTGTTTGCCAGGATGGCCCTTTGTAGGGGATGCCTAAATAGTGGTGCTTTCCATTGCAGCTCTGCCAGGAGCTGCTTGGTCCTGACTTGCAGGAGGTGAGCAGGGAGCTGCTGCCTGCCAGACACTGCCACATATTGTCCCTGTTACCTGGAAGTCCTGAGTGCTCATGTCTGAGCTGTTTCTGTGCATATATCCAGATTCAGTAATGTCCTTAATGCTCAAACCTCAGCCTCACCCTTCTCACTATCGGATTGCGGTTTCCTGCAGTGTTGTGTTCAAGATCAGTGCTGGTCCCTGTTGCGGAAAGAGGCTTGAAGGAAGGAAGATGCTGCTCAGACAAATAGATGTGTCTAGTGAGAAACAGCTCTGCTTGCATCTTTAGCTCACAAGACTCCAGGACATGTCAAATATCAATGTCACAGGAGGGCGCTTTGTATCCTCCATGTGCAAATGTGAACGGCTCCARTCGAGGTTCACTGCAGTAGAAATGGCCTGAGCACAGGCTGGGAAAGGCTTCATTTCRTGTTCCTACAGGGAGAGAGAAATGTAAAACAAGTTTACTCTGCTCCCCTGCACAGACAAGAATTAATGACACCGTACTGTTTCCTCTACACTGTCTTACCACAAAGCTCCCAGTGTAAGATCAGCATGAACACTGAGAGAGGACATGCCTGTGACTTGTCCAAGGTCAGGTGGGGAGCCTGTGGCAGACACAGAGCTAGAGCTCCTGGTGGCTGGACCTGCTTGCACAGAGAGGAGCAGGTTCCCTGCGGCTCCTTTCCAGAGTGATTGTTTTCTTCAGTTTTGCTCCAATTTACCCTCCTCACAATTGCGTGTCTGGTGGTTACAAGTCACTGAGGTGGCTGGGGTATGACAAAAGATTGAAGTCATTCTTCCTGGAAATGGGTTTCTGTGGTTTGGGTCAAAAGCTCACTGGCCTGAGCTGTATATGGTGTGGTTTCAGCATGGAGAAAAAAAAAAAAAAAAAGTCTTTTCCCTAGAGGGTTGTTGTGTCTGAAGATACTGGAAAACAGAGTTTTTAAACTTAAACCATGGTGAATTAAGAAAGGGACTGTATTAAAGAAGAAAAAGTAGGTCTCTTGCTGAGGGATCTGGTGGGAAGATCCAGGAATATAAGGGAGATTTAAAGAAAAAGAAAAGAAAATATGGTAGGAGAGCATCTTAGTAGCCGTGTCCTTAAGATGTGGTAGAAGTGGGATCCAGACTAGGGCACCCAAGGCTGCAGGGGCAGAGGACTCCATGCGTTCCTCTCTGACACAGTTTATTTCTCTGCTAGTGACTCACCTCTTCTCATGTTTCTCTGTCCCCCCACCAGTCACCAAGCTGCAAGTGAGCAAGTCGAAGAGGAGCATCACTCTGGTGGAGAACAGGCCCATCCCCCTCAACTGCTCGGTGAAGTCTCAGACCAGTCCCGATTCGCACTTTGCTGTGCTCTGGTACGTCCACAAGCCCTCCGACGCCGACGGCAAGCTCATCCTGAAGACCACCCACAGCTCAGCCTTCGAGTATGGCACGTACGCAGAAGAAGAGGGGCTGCGGGGCCGGCTGCAGTTTGAGCGCTCGGCATCCGGGGGCCTCTTCAGCCTGACGGTCCAGCGGGCGGAGGTCCGCGACAGTGGCAGCTACTACTGCCACGTGGAGGAGTGGCTGCTCAGCCCCAACCACGCCTGGTACAAGCTGGCTGAGGAGGTGTCCGGGCGAACGGAGGTCACTGTCAAGCAGCCAGGTAGCTCCCGGCTCCTCTGCGTGCCTGTTGTCTCATACGTGCCTCGGGGAGCTCTCTGAGCTTTTCTGGAGCAACAAGGATCCTTTATTCTTCCTTCCATTACAGCCTCATCTCCAAACAGGAGACCATGTCACATCCCCATGCCATCACCCATGCGCTCCTTCACTGCTGCCTTCTGGGCTGTGTTCCCCCTGCAGTGTAACCCTTCTCCATTTAGGCTTGGGTGATGTCGGTTTGTGTGTTTCCACATAACACTTGTTGGTTCCCCACTGCCTGGAGGGCTAGT
This sequence comes from Eudromia elegans, assembly GCA_003342815.1. NCBI lineage: Eukaryota > Metazoa > Chordata > Aves > Tinamiformes > Tinamidae > Eudromia > Eudromia elegans. The sequence continues at coordinate 21,742 of PTEX01000262.1, read as the reverse complement.
GTATTTAGACACTGKTTTTGTTTTGTTTTGTTTTGTTATCCTCAAGAGCATCACATAGCGAGAGTGCTGAGTAGCAACCTAATGAAAAAGAACTGGTATGTGCCTGCCTGGGAAAGTGCTTTTGTATTTTCGCRTGCGGTTTAATTTTACTCTCTTTCTGTATCCTGGCAGGCACAGTGAGCAGTGCCTCTTTCCCTTTGCACTGTACATGCGAGATGCGCACAATGAATGTAATGAAGCAGGGAGCTGGCTGCCAGGAAGGAAGAGATGTGTTCTGGTGGTGGATTCCATGGCAGAGGACATTATCAGTAAAGATGGGTTGATGAAAGAACTAGAGATGGCTTTAATAAGCTGAGGATAGAGCCTTACTTCATGTCAAGAGAAAGGGAGGCAGACATYGTGTTTGAGAGCTACCTGGACCCAATGTGAGCTTATTTTGTAGAGCATCACTACCTCACAAGGAAGCCTGTCTTGTTCTGCCTTGCTCTTGGTTCCCTTTTTCTGGAGAATAAAAATCCATCAGGTAGAAGGTTTCGTGGAGAGCAGAGCTAAAACACTCTCTAGGCTTGGCTGGTGTCCAGCAAAGATATTGAATGTGCTTACTAGCCAGTACAGTGGACGGAGCTGTGCCAGGTCACACAGCAAGTGTTGCTCCTTGCCAGTCCCAGCTCTTCACTTCCATACTCAAATTCCTAGGATGAGTCAGGGACAGCCAAGGAAGGGAAGTCCGTGATTTACCTCCTTCCTTTGCATCACCCACCTCCCTCTKATAAAACTGATGACCATTTCTTACTGTAGAGGCCATACCAGGGAAGTCCAAACTGCTTCTCAACAGTTTGTGAGGGAGTAAGGAGTATATGACACATCATTCACATAAAAGAGCTGATGCAGTCACCCCCAGAGTATCAGTGACATTGTGGAGTAAAAAACAGGGACATTTTCAGTRCAGTGATGCATTGGATGTGACTTTGCCCTTGACCCTTGTACCACTTCGCTTTTGTAGTGGTGATTCCCTATAATCAATTGTCCATTCTCAGTGTTTTCTTCTGCCTTTACCCAGTGCAGGAGTGCTTGTTGGTTTGGGTGGAATTGGGCTAGTGCCCAGCTGCCAAAGAGGGAGAAAAGACTGAGGTGCGACCTTATTTCTCAAAGTGTCTGTGTTTTTAGGACCCCCCAGGTCTTACTAGGAGACTGTAGAGTTCCTTTGCAGAACGGGGCTTTGGTGATTACTAGTCTGGGATTTTCAGAAGTGCCTGTGAACTATAAGCCCATATTGGGCTGGTAGGGAGACAAAGGACACTTGGACCCTCCAGTCACGTATTTTTATTTTCYTCTTTCCTTAGACAATCGCCTGCAGGTGAATCAAACCCACAAGAACATGACCATCCTGGAGAACCAGTGGGTGACCCTGGAATGCCTAGTCAGCAGCCGGACCAGCCCCTCATCCCAGCTCTCCGTGGAGTGGTACGTCTGGCGACCAGGACATCCAGAGAAGGAGGCCGTGGCCCAGCTGAGCCGGCAGAGCATCCTGCGCTACGGGGAGGTGGCCTCAATGAGTGACCTACGGACCCGTCTGCACCTGGAGAGCCCGTCCCCAGGCCTCTACCTCCTCACCATCCAGAACGCTACCGTGCGGGACAGCGGGGCCTATGACTGCCGCGTGGAGGAGTGGCTGCTGGACCCCAGCGATCGCTGGTACAAGCGGGCAGAGGACCTCTCTGGCATCATCACCCTCACCGTGAAGCAGCCAGGTAACAAGGAGACTTGAGTCTTGTGCCACCAGCTTTAAGAAACTCTCTACTCTCTTTGATCAACCTTGTGGTTCACCATCCTTCCTATGGTCAACAGCGGGTCATGGCAACGGGCAAGAGTACGATAGCTTAGAGGCCGTGCTCACATGTAGCTGGGTTTCTTCATTGCCCCTTCACTCTTCTGGAAGGAGCTTTCAGGGCCTGCAAATACAACTAATTGCCTGTGAGATTTTAGCACCGGGGGTCTGTGAATTTTCTTTTTGCACAGCACCATTGTCACTCTTGATTCAATAGAATAAGCTTCATTTTCTATTTACTTTTTGTTTGAGAATRAAACAGAAAAAGCTACCTTGGGGCTAACAGCCTTTGCCTCCCAAGTGTGTATACTCAAGGGGTAGAGTCCTTGCACGGAAAGAAGGTATGAGAAAGTACGAGAAGGTGTTGAGACCTTGTGGTTGTCCAGGCAGATTCACAAGGTGCTGCTGCTCAAGAGTTCAGTGAAGAGCAGACATGAGGTGTGTAGATCCAGGCGTGTTGGATTTGAGGGTTTGGGACAAGGGCTGAAGCTTCTCAATGGAATGAAAGTTGCTTAGAAAAATCTAACTTTGTACTGGGTAGACTGGGGACTTGGGGACTTCTTGCACTTTCCAACAAAGCTTGTGGCCAYTGTCTCATCCCCTCCATCTCATTCATCATAGCAGTTCATGCAAATCCTGCTATGTAAAAACACCCAAAATATGCTCACATTTCGACATTGCCTGTACACAGCAAGAGATTGCTGCAACCTTTGTAAGATCTAATAGAGGAAAAATTACCAAAGAAATTCAAACCAGGMGGAAAATTCTAGTTTCATCTCTTTTAACAACTCAGATGGCAAATTGCAAGAGCAGTTTATCTTAGAATATACACATTCTCCGGTGTTTGAGGCACGTGACCCAAGATTAAATGCTCACCTCAAAGGAAGGCTGTCATTCAAACAAAAGTTACGACTGACTTGCACTCGCTGGGTAGCTTCCAGCATTTAAGAGAAAAACACTACARCTATATTTCTGGTGCCTTGTGCCTACCTTCTGGTGCCTTATGCCTACCAGTGAGGTGTCAACCACGTAACTCTGCAGTGGATCTAGCAAAATTTGAAGATTTTGGAAACATTTTAGAGGTTATTCTTATAGGGAGGATTAGTACTGGGAAGGAGAAGCTCTTCCAGGGGACAGCACAGTTCCTAGCCACAAGCTCAGGAATCTTTTCTTGCAGAGATGGCTTGAGCAGAAGCATCCCAGGGTCTCCAGGCAGTAACTGCGTGGCTTGTGTGCCTACACAGTTAAAAGTGTAATTTTTCAGGCTGAAAATTGCCAGCTCTGACAAGTGATGAATGTAAGGGGAATGTAAGGGGAATTTCCTTTGGTTCATTTTGAGGTGTGGAACTCAAATGTGGAACTGAGATATGGGATGGGAATAGGAGGGAATTGGGAATGCAGCAGTATATGGTTTAAATATATATATATATAGTTTGTTTTTCTTTCGTGGCAGACAATAACTGAGAAATTACTAAACTTAAAAATAGCGTTGTTTGTGACTCATATCTCATTAGTGAGGATCTCCACACTCATGTTTCACTACAATAATCATAAGCAAAGTTTTAAAAAAAGCCATTCCACACCTTCAGRCTGCAGTTCTCCTCTCTGTGTTTAACTTGCGGAGGTGGGGAAGGCTTTTTGTTTGTTTTGACAAGCCATTTCCTTCCTTCCCTCCTTTTTACCTCAGAAGTCCCAGAAATTTCAAGGCTTACCTCATACCTGTATCTGTTCAGGAGTCTCTTGAATAGAACAGGAACTAAAAGAATTGATGTTGCCTGAAGCCTTAAAAGCTCTGGCCCTAATGGAAGAAATTTGCTATATTGGGTCATTTAAAAAGACAGGAAAACTGCTGTAGTGATCACAGCATCCTCCTGCTGGCAAGTTCCCATTGCGGCCCTTTGAAAAGGGCCTCCAAAACGCRCCCTTCACAGCACCTGGGACAGCTGAGGGCATCTGCTGTGTGCACCAGCCTCAAGGGAGGCTTCAGGATAGAGAGCACCCTGCAGGAAAAGCCTGAGGGAAGGSGAGTACTGGAGAAGGTCCTGCCTCCCTCCTTCTTTGGGAGCCCATGGCAGCTGCCCCTCTTCACCCCACTCACTTGACCTCCCTCAAGTCCCAGGCTAGCCTGTCCTGTCCTGTGTCCTTCATATGCTCCCTGCAGCCTTCAAAAGGCTGCTGGTCTAGAAGGGAGTGTGACGTGGCCCCAGGAGGTGATGGCCGCAGCGTTCCCGGTGCCTGCTGTGTGCAGGACGGATGTGGAAGAGCTGAAAGCCCTCAGCAACTATGGGAATGGGAGCAGAGGGGATGCTGCTCCCATTGCTGGAGGGGTGCCCAGCTATCTTTCCTCGAGGAGAAAGTGCCTCTTTCTTTGGTGAGCTATGGGCTTGCCCTTCTTGCTTAATTCCTGCATTAGAAAGAGCTTTTTAATCTTTAAGTGAGAGCTTAGATCTGGGCTGTGTGTGATCTCCAGAGTACATGTTCTCTGGCAATATGACTAAATCAAATGTTAATTGCTCTTGAAATCAGCCTTTAATCAACTCATCTTAGATTCCAGTCAGTCTATCTCAGCTGGGTTAAAGCATCTCTTTAGCCTTGCAGCAAGCAATAGAGTTTAAAAAAAAAAAAAAAGAGACGTTTAGTGTCCTTGCTGCCTGCGTGCTGAGGGCCTCTCTGTAGAGGAACCAGTTACCCAGCGAGCTTCACAAATTGTTGTAAAAAGCATTACGCCTTCTGCTGACTTAGATGTACTGGTTTTGAAGACCACTYTTGTACAGGATAGGAATAAAACACACTGTGTGTGCTCTGATAGCTAGGGAGTTGTATATTGCTCCTCTGTGCACAGACCGACCTTTCGTGTTTCCCGATATGTTTCTTTTAATGCATCTGGACGAATTGGAGTGACTTTCGCTTCTCACACAGACGTCCACCAGCGCCCGCTCGCTGCTTGCTGGGAGGCTGTGGCGAAAGCCTGCGTGCGTGGGCAGGGTGTTAAGGCGCCAGCCACCGGCTCCTGTTCTGACTCGGAGCCAGATGGAGCACGGCAGGGTGGGGGTGCTGGCTCTGCGGGGTGACCGCAGAGGGGCCTGTGGGACTCGGCAGGCTGCATCGAGCCTTGTGCGCTGCCGGGGTCACACGCAGCGGTGGAGGTGCGCGCTGAGGGAGGGCAGCTTGGAGCGCGGTGTTCGGCTCGGTGCTCACCTCTCTCCTTTTGTCGTCTCAGAGCCCACGTTGCAGGTGGACACAGCCACCTCCAACCTGACGGTGCAGGAGAAGGAGTCCTTCCCGCTGGACTGCAGCATCCTGTCCCGCTCCAGCCAGGAGTCCCACTTTGCGGTGGCCTGGTACAATCTGCGGGCCAAAGAGGCTGGTGGCCACTCGGAGGAGGAGGAGAGGGAGGCCGTGCTCAGCGTGGGCCCGGACGCCGTGTTCAGCCAGGAGGCCAGCGCCTGGGAGGGCCGGCTGCGCTTCCAGCGGCTCTCGGCGCTGCTCTTCCGGCTGACGGTGCTGCAGGCCGGCGTCGCCGACACCGGCAACTACTCGTGCCGCGTGGAGGAGTGGCTGGCAGACCCCAATGGCGTGTGGTACCGCCTGGCTGAGGAGGAGTCTGGCGCGGTCACTGTCCACGTGCAGGACACAGGTGAGAAGAGGGGACGTCCTCTTGAGGGCATGACCCACGGGTCTTCTGTTTGTGGGGGCATTCGTGAGCCATTCCTTGCACAGCCATAGAGCCCATGGCGCCAGCATGTGTTCAGAGGCAGCCCTGCTGGGTGACAGTCCAGTCATTCCTTTCCAGGCTGGGTTTCAGATGTTCACCAGGCTCAGTTGTGGTGATTAGCATTGGCCTTCCTGCCTTTCTGGCAGCCAAGGCAGACAGACTGAGGAGTGAATGAGATATGGAGCCTGGATCTGGTTTGCACTAGGTCAGATCAGTGGCTCAGGTTTTTCCATCAGCAGAGGCATTGTGCTGTGCTAAGGTGTAACCGTTCACCTCGGGAAACAGTCTGGAATTTGGCCTAGCTCTGCATGTGAGTCCAGGTTTACAAGCCAGGCAGAGGGTTGGGCTGAGGCTGGGCTGGTGATGTCCATAAAGCCAGTTCTGCCTTGACCTTGCGCCAGGAGACTGCAGCATCATGGCAGCTCAAGGGGCTGGCAGATGCTCTCCTGCTCCCTGGGCACTGACAGCTTAACGGAGCCTGTGTCCAGGGCAGAGTGGAGGGTGAGCTCTGTCTTTAAGGGAGCTTCCATCGTTGCCACCTTGTGCATGGTGCTGCCAATCCAGCCTTGGCATATGGAGTCACTGTGCTGGGCATCTTGGTGCTGAAGAATTAGTCCTGCAGAACTAGCCCTGATGCCCTAAGGAAGTGAGATCTTGTGTGATCCCTGTGCTGTTATGCAGGGGTCTCCTCCCAGTAGTTCTTGAAGCCATCAGATGATTTTAGATATATTCAACCAAGAACTAGAGTCCTCAGTGATAACTAAGGTYGTGAGAGCTTTATGGGCACTCGAGGCACATACTCTAAGGGGTTGCCTTTGTGTGCTTCCATTGAGGAAAAAGCTGCAGGTTGAGATTCCTCACTTGATTAGACACTAGCAAACTGCTGCCAGAGAGGACTCTGTTGTAACACTCACAAAACTTAAGGGGGATATAAAGYTTTACAACAGCTTTATTTTGCTGCTACACTTTGAAATGTTGGTATGCCATTTTTTTCACTTCTGAAGAAAGTTTCTGGGTTATGGATTGTAGAAAAGCTGCAAAATGTGTTTGTCTTTTGTTTCCGCTTTTCAGGCTCTACCCTTCAGTCAGTCATCTGTTCCAACGATGCCCTTTTCTACTTTGTGTTCTTCTACCCCTTTCCCATCTTTGGCATCTTGATCATCACCATCCTCCTGGTGCGGTTCAAGAGTCGAAACTCCAGCAAAAACTCAGAGGGCAAGAATGGGGTCCCCTTGCTATGGATCAAAGAGCCTCACCTCAACTACTCTCCTACTTGCCTAGAGCCACCAGTCCTCAGCATCCACCCGGGAACTATAGACTAAAARGCCAAGGCTCCCAAGTGGACGCCCAGAGAGGGAGAGAGAGAAACAGAGACCGACCCTAAGGAAGAGGGTTGTTTTCGTTGTTCTTGTTTCATTTGTTTCAATGTCTGTGCTCCAGTGCAGTGACTGGGATCTGCAGAGCACCCAGTTGATRGGCCGGGGAAGTCTGAGGCTTCCTCAGGCATCTGTGGAAACACAACCAGTCACAAGGATGGACAAAGAGTCTGTGTGCTTGCTGTACATAGCAGATGATCTTCACAGATGTTTTTTTGCTCCTATCAATTGTCCTTTGGGCCATGATTTTTTTCCCATTGTTTTTGTTTTCAGTCACTCCAGGAACTTTAGACTTCCCCTTCTTCCACACAGTGAGGAGTTCTCAGTGCACTTTTGATCCTGGGACAATCTYTGTGGAGTAAATGTGCATTTTCGAAAACAGACTTTGTTCTTCTTCCTCAGACTCTGTGCCACAGCAAACAAGGTCTTTTCCCAAGGTGTGCTGAGGTAGCTCCTCCCTCTTCTGAAACCAGCAAAGCCGGGATGACACCCTGAGACTCGCTGGGGTGTTGGAAGGTCGATCTCAAAGACTGGTCATGGCTTCAGCTTCTTCTTGCCTCCATTTTACTGGAYTCTCAAGAGGAAGAAATTCACCATTTGGGAGTGTTCCCTGATCTTGGGCAGACTGAATACTCAACATGCCTGCAGAAAGAGAAAAGCAAGTTTGCCTCCCCAAACTGAAGGGAGAGGTGGAAGGGGGATGCCTGAAAGTCCTGACTTTGATGGTGGCAAAGAGGCTTCTGGCACGACCTGGCTGAGCAGAGAGATGATCCCCCCAGCCTCTGCCACCTCTGCTGCCACCTCTGAAGAGGCGGGTTACCTATGTGCCCCGCTCATGTGGGGATGAATGGCTGGATCCAGTCTACAAAAACCTTAACTTGACCAAAGCAATGACTCTGGCGAGGGGGAAAGGGAAAGCTGCAGGGGTGGGGAGGCGTGTCCCTGCGTGGTTTAGCAAGGGAGCCAGGTCACAGTGGCGCCACGCAGCAGGGACGTGCAGTCAGCCGTCGGTATGTGCCCAACATTCACAGGGGCTTGCAAGGCCTCCCTGCCTGAACTTGTGCTGGTGAAGGAGTCAGCATCACATCTGCTCCTTGAAGGCTTCTGGGTCYCCTGGGSCTGAAAGAAAGCTTGCCCTGTGTGYGTGCATGTGCCATTATCCAGTTCTGGGGCTTCAGAAGAAACAGTTTTGCCATAAGCTCCTGCTCCTGGCAGCGCYGCCTGCTCTTTGTTGTGCACAATTGCTGTGACAGAAAATGCTGTTCTTTCTGTGAAAGATATGGCTCTCGCGAACCAAGCCAGGGCTCTCTCAGCATGGGGCACCTCAGCTCTAGTACCCAGTCAYGCCAAGTACTCCTGCCATGTCCTGTGGAGGAAACCGCCTCCTCCCCAATACACYCTAAGCAGTATGTGTGGCGGAAGAAAATGTTTGCCAAAAATGGCCTTTTGTTGTCTTCCTTGATGTCTTCCTGGCAAATCTGGCCATTTGTTTCATGCAGCATGCCTGAAGCCAAGAGGGGCAGATGGGCAAAGCCACAGGAGCCCACCTGCCTCGTGTGAGAGTGGTGCCATACCTACAGCGTCCGTGCCCCTCCGGGCGGGAGGACTGCTCTTTGTGAAGGGGACCTCAGCAGAGGGTCTAGCACTAGTAGCACTAGTAGCACTAGCAGGTCCATGCCTGATGACATGACATWTCAGAGGGGGTGACACCTTGGGGGGAAATCTGAACATGCTCTCTCCTGGCCAGAGAGGAGCCTGCATATCCCTCCATGCACGCCAAGAAAGCCCTTCCCAGGGGCAGGTGAGTCCGTCAGACATTCGTGTCCAGCCCCCTCTGCTCCTCCTCGAGAAYGGCAGTTATTCCCTCTGCTGCTGAGGAAGCTAAATCTCACTCATCCCTCCGCGAAGTCTCCCTCCACAAGAGGTAATTGCTTACTGGCCCCAGCGTATGTGTGTAGTTTCACACTGCTATATATATCACACGCCCACACGCTTGTCTTCCCTTTCTGGATAAGGAGCCTGCGAAGAGCAGAATGAAAGGATAAGGGAATGGAAACAAAGCACCAAGGCAAAAAGAGTAGCAGCTGCAGCCAGTGGGTATTGTTTCATAAAGGTACCGTCTCCTGTACGTGCCGCTTCAGGGCATGAGCCGCAATTCACTTGCGCTTTGAAGAGAGGCGAAGAGACCGAACCGGCGAGGAGCTGGTTGCTCCCGGGAGGGCTGCAGGCTCCTCTGCCTGGCAGTGCCTCCCTGGGCAGGGCCTTCCCGGGACAGCCTCCCACCACGGCTGCCACCGGTGCCTCTGTGCGCCAGCGCCGCCTTCCCTGGGGAGCAGCTCCTGCCGTGGCTGCAGATCCCCTGCCCGTGACGTTCCGCCTCTGCTTGGGCCCCATGTCGCCCGGCCTCAAACTTCCTTTGGTTTTTATAAGGCAAACTTCCTATAGCGAGTTTTAACACAAAGCTTTTCCAACCACTCTCTCTGCTCTGACTTTCTGTACCGAACCCAAGACGAAAGAGAGAAACCCTGTCCATGCATGATGTGGAAAAATGTTTGGGATTTTTTTTTAAAAAAAACAAACTTTGTACTATGTTGCACTAAAACATGTTTTATACAACACACCTGAGAGCTGTAGTAAACTGTGTTGAAATTGTGATTCATATTGCTGCTAGTTTTTGTCTGATTTGCTTTTCCTTAGGCCTTTACACACACTCCCTGCCTAAAGAGGTGCTGAACTCCTACAGCAACCTCCCTCCTGCTCCTCTCCCTCCTGCAAGAAATGCCTGATGTGTCAATTCTCCTCTCTCCCWAGTAGCCTTGCTGCCTCCTGGCTCTCCTGCAGGCTGAAGCTGGTAGACAGACACCTCTGCTCGCTGTGGCCCCCAGCCCCATCAAGCCCTCAGTTCAGCCTCTAACAGAACAGAGCCTTTAGCAGAGGCACAGCATATCCATTTATCAGGCAGGAGATCCTGAGTTGGAAATCCCGCTYGGAAGAACAAGCATTTAGCTGGGCAATATTCGACATTTGAAGAAAAACATTTGTCACAAAACGAGCTGCCATAGTCATAGTTGCCAARTGGGAACCAAATAATCACTAGTAGTCTGGACTTAAATTCAGGAGTTGCCTAACCTTATGTAAAATGCGACCTCTACATTTGCTCATTAGCAGCACAAGGGCTGGTGGCAGTCTGGAACTTCCCCTTAACTGAGATAGGAAAGTAGCATGACGCATATTTTAAACAGCAAAAGCACTGTGGAATTCTGCAAAATGCACTGGTGAAGCTGCAAGATTAAATTTATGGCACTCATTGACAGCAGAAAATACCTTTGCAATGGAGAAGGTCACTGCTGGCAGAGCCAGCTGTTGCCTGYGCTGAAGCCCAGAGCAGGAGCATCCCGAGCAAGGGAGCAAATGCGCGGTCCCTGTGGCMCGCAGTGCGGCAWGGCGAGKGGCACCCCCAGCCCTTGGCACGGGACAGGGCTTGGTGCTGCTGTGGCTGGGGGCTGCAGCACATGCCCCTGGGCTCTTGTCCAGCCTGGGCACCAGGGGGGAGCCCCGCTCTGTGAGGAGGAGGAAAAGGTGGTGCGTTTGCACACTCCACGCTCTGCATGCTTGGGGTCTGTSGCAGGCCCACTGGGCCACGCCGCGTGTCACTGCTCCCCTCAATCCCAAACTGCSACCGCCACAGGAGGCGGCTCACAGAAGCGCCAGCCTCGGCCCCATTGCAGTCSCATGCACTGACTCGATGGGTGCGCAGCTGCCCGGCGGGCACTAGGCAGAGCAAAGCGCATAGAGGTCCCTGCCCGCCGCCTCCAGGCGCTGCCGGAACTCCAGGTCTTGCAGGAGGGTGGCCGTGACTCCATGGAAGCCGTACATGGCGCCCCAGCAGCCGGCCGCAATGAYGGCCGTGGAGTCGCTGTCACCGCCATGGAAGAAAGCGCGGTGCGCCAGCTCGCTCCAGGAGGCGCCGGCGCCCAGCAGTGCGTCGTAGGCGATCATGGGCGCGTCGTGCCCGCTGCTGCCCGCCCAGCCCGAGTAGCTCAGCGAGGTGTAGAAGGCGTCTCTCTCCGCAACGCCGTATTCCGAGGGGAAGGCGGGTGGTGAGATGCCATCTGCTATGCCCCGCTCCTGAAGGTACCTGTTCCACTGCTCTTCAAAGTAGTGCCTGCGAGAGAAGGCGAGGGAGGCAGGTAGACAGCAGTGCTGCAAGAGACACAGTTTCCACGCGCTGGTGCTACAGGCACCAGCTAGAAGCGCACCCCACAGAAAGGCGGCATGGAGCAAGAGCTCAGCTAAGTGGTAGGCGTCCCCTTCACGAGGCCGAGGCCATCACTTACAGTAAGGTGCCCGTCTCGGTGTGCTAGCTTCGCCCCCYCCAGCCACATGGGAGAAGGCGATCCCACACCTGCACCTGCTGCGCTGCAGGGGACCCAAGGCTCAGAGCGAGAACTGAGTCATCCTCCCGGATTCACACTGCCTCTGCCCGTGCCTCCGCGCGAGGGGACAGTCTCCCCGCACGAACACCCACGTGTCCTTCAAATGCTCCCACTGCGCCCAGCCCTCTGCCCAGGGCTGGCCCGTCCCTGCTCCCCACCTCTCATTGGATCGTGCTTCCCTGATATGRCAAGTCTGGCTACCTCCTATTTGATCCAAAACGTCATGGCCGCGTGGCACAAGTGGCTGCCTTTTCTTGCATTCTTTCTTTCATTCTTTGGGGTAGAGGGATTTGTCTCCCAAGAGACTGAAGAGCTTTCTGAACCCATCTGATCCCGTGGCAGGCATGTGCTGCTCTAAGAGTTTAGAACAGTGTGACTACACAAGCTTACTCATAAACAGAGCCTGTCCTCTTATACTTGAGGTTCTTTTTAGTTTTTAACAATTCCTTTTTTTTAATTGCACATTTTTTTCCTCACCCCGGTTCTGCAGTGCGAAGGCCTTTGGAGTGTGCCTGAGAGCACCACGAGGGAGCGTTTTTGGGACCCTGGCAGGCAGCCCCCACAGGGACCTGTGCTCAGAGCTGCCTTGTGCACGTCCAACACGAAACACCGTGCACCCCACACTGCAGGGCCCATGGAAAGCAACCGCCAAGAGCCCAGCTCACCAGTGCCCCATGTTCTCCTCCACGAAGAAGCCGGCATCCCGAACATAGGCTTTGGCTCGTGGCAGCACTTCCAGCAGCCCCTTTCCCCAGGTCTCGACTGGCCTGTTGCTGACCGCGAAGGCGGTGAAGAGCGCCGAGGCCAGGGCGCCCAGGTAGCCGGTGGGGTGGTGGTGGGTCATGCGGCCACTCTCGATGCTGACTTGCACCAGGGTGTCCAGCTGCTCGGGCTGGGGGAAACGCAGCCCAATGCACATGGAGCGCATGGCGGCRCCGCAGCCTCCTTCCCGGGCGCCGAACGGGATCCTCCAGCCACCCGGCCTCTCCGGCTGCAGCTTCAGAGCGTTCTCCTGACACATGACCCCTGGGCAGGAAGGCAGGGAGACCCACACAGAAAGAAACACACATCAAGACATGAGGTAACGTTGACTCCTGACCCAAAGCAGCCCTAAGAGTCCCTGCTTTACTCCTGACAGGCTTTTAACCTCCTTATAGGGCTCCTTAAAGATGGAGACCTCACAAGTTGCCCAGGGGTCTTTTCCACTGCCTCACTGGTAGGCAGTGGTTCATGCTGGTGAACCTGTAGCTCCTTTGCTGCAGTTTTAAGTTTACTAGGAAGCAGTGACCCTAGTGCTCCTGTCACTGTAACAGCTCTACATAACAAGATTTATTGTGCTCCTCTTGGATGTCTCCTAAATAAGCTCAGGAACAACTGTACTAGGTCACACCACAGGTGTGTCCAGTGAACTAGCCTGCCTCCAAAGGCAGCCCCTGGCAGGCAATTGCAGCAAGGCTACTAAAACCTTTGTGCTCTGGCCCTGGCCTGCAGCCAGGCAAGGGAGGCCTCCTGAGTCACAGGCCACAGCGTCATACTTACSAGCCCCGCCATGGACCTAACCTCCACACATCGGGCTCATTAGGCCCCATGCATGCTTGTAGTTTACACCCATGGTAATCAGTGCCATGATTTKGCTATACAAAGTATTTCCTTCTGTTTTAAAACAGCTATTTGACAATTTGCCTAAATTTCCCTCCAGATTTTACATCACAAACACTAGCAACTAGCCATTCTGCAGGCGCTTCAAGACTGAATACGTTTTGTCAGGTCTCCTCAGCCGACTCCTGCTCCAAGCAGACATCCTAGTCCAGTTTGTCTCTTCCCAAGTGGGCCACAATGCTGTGTGGTCACCTCTTTCAGAATTCTCCTCTTCATTTGATTAAAACATGGCTCTGCTTCTCTCAGGGCTGCTTCTTTCGGCACTTCACCTATCAGTGCAGCATATCCATAGGGGAAGGGACACACATGCGGGCCGCCGYGCTCCGAAGCTGGCCCTGTGTTCCACTGCTTAGCCAGGGAAGCTGGCCAGCAAATGAGCACGCCCGTGCCCTGCTGCTGCCCAACCAAACYGCAGCAGTGCTCAGGGCGACACGCACCTCTGGCAAGAAGCTTGGYGCGCGCTCCTCAGCCAACTGTGCAATTCCAGTGCCTTTGGCGCCACAATGCTGCCAGAAAAGGAAGACCTCAAAAGGAAGACCTCAACAACCTGGATGAAGGGATGGAGTGTTCCCTCAGCAAGTTTGCTGATGATACCAAACTGAGAGGAATAGCTGACAGCCCTGAGGGCTGTGCTGCCATCCAGAGGGACCTGGACAGACTGGACAGCTGGGYGRCRAGTAACCTCATGAAGTTCAACAAGGGCAAGTGCAGGGTCCTGCACCTGGGGAGGAATAACCCTAGACATGCCTACAGGCTGGAGACCAACCTCCTGGAGAGCAGCCCCACAGAGAGGGACCTGGGCATCATGGTGGATGACAAATTGACCACGAGGCAGCAGTGTGCCCTTGTGGCCAAGAAGGCCAATGGGATCCTGGGGTGCATTAAGCAGAGCGTCTCCAGCAGGTCGAGGGAGGTGATTCTGCCCCTCTACTCAGCCCTGGTGAGGCCGCACCTCGAGTACTGTGTGCAGTTCTGGGCAGGAGGGACGTGGAGCTGCTGGAGAGAGTCTAGCGCAGGGCTACGAAGATGATTAGGGGGCTGGCACATCTGCCCTATGAGCAAAGTATGAGAGAACTGGGCCTGTTCAGCCTGGAGAAGAGAAGACTGAGAGGGGACTTGATTAATGTATATAAATATCTCAAGACAGGGAGTGAGGAGGATGGGGCCGGCCTCTTCTCAGTGGTGGCCAGYGACAGAATTAGAGGAAACGGCCACAAATTGAGGCACCAAAAGTTCCACAGGAACTTGAGAAAGAATTTCTTAACAGTGAGGGTGAAAGAGCCCTGGAACAGGCTGCCCAGAGAGGTGGTGGAGTCTCCTCTGGAGATCTTCAAAACCCACCTGGACATCACCCTGTGCCACATGCTCTAGGAGACCCTGCGTGTGCAGGGGGGTTGGACTGGATGGCCTCTAGAGGTCCCTTCCAACCCTAGCCATTCTATGATTCTATGATTCTATGAACATCTGGATCGCTGGGGCAGGGTAGGCTGCAGCCCTCCCCTCTGCCAACGGCTGGGCAAGTTCCCCAAGCGGCAGCGTCGCAAAGGGAGCCGGCAGCTCAGAGTGGTGGCCACGGGCACCACCAGCAGCCCCATGAGCATGCTGCCCRCACCAAGCGTGCGCGGGAGCAGCGGGAGCCGGGAAAGGAAACCACGGCTGGGCAACCAGCACCACTGAGGCCTTCACTCCCGCCACCTCCCCAAGCCTGAATGTGTCCAGGCCTCTGCAATTGCATTTTATATATGTCATTAACACAGTGCTGGACGTTATTTATCAAAACAGCGAGGGGTCACAATAACTTCCAGCTTTACTGGGATTAAGGGAGAAAAAAAAAAATTTTGAGTGGTGTGTTTCCAAATACAGTAACTATTGCTCTTAGGACCTATAAGAGCATGTTTTAAAAAAATCCTGTCAAACAAAACAATGACTTWAAAAAAATGTACCAACTACCCTATTTCTATATTCGTGTCAAAACTAACTTTCTGGAAGGAAGATGAAGGAAAGGGGGGAGAGAAGAAAAGAGATTAATGTAGCTTAAAATAAAAATCTGCACAACAAACACAAGGAAGGCATCTTGAGGGGGCTGCAAGAAAGACGTGTCTTGGGCACATGTCTGGGCTTGTTCAAACCAGGCAGCTTGGTCCTTGATAAAAAGCGAGATGATTGTTCTTTCATTTAACTATAGTCAAAMGCAGATAATGACAAGGCATAAAATGTAAAGGAAGACAGAAGAATGTAAAAGAAGGTTATTTTGCAATAATAATCAAACATTTTCTCACAGCTTTCAACCTGCATGTATATCTTTAGGAGATTACCATTGACAACCTCCAAATGACAGAAAAAAAAAAAAAAAAAGGGAAAACCACCAAAACCTCCCCAGTGTATAGCAGTTAAGACTCCACTGATTTACAAAGCAAGTGATGTGTTGTTGATTTGAAATCATCAAAATAGCAAATCCTTTGAAAGCTGAGTAAGAAGACTAACTGAAATCAAGCTGTTGGGCCTCTTTTAAAACTGCAGCAGGAAAATCTGTTTTGTAACCTAGCAAGTCCTGGTTAGGATTTTTTTTGTGCTAACTAAAAGACACTGTGAGTAATGTGCAGGAGTGCTATTCTAAGGAAAGGAGAAATACAGGCAAAATCACATGCAAATAAAGCAAAGCTGAAAAAAGCTTTGAGAGTAACTCTATGTTATTTCTGGAATAAGATTCCACTCAGCTTATTTAGGCTCTTCATGAGCACAGACAGTAATGACTAGGATCTGTTGATAGACACAGAAAGAGGAGTTTCGTAGTCACATTTCTACAGACAGAGAACATCTTAGAAAAAGAAACAGTGACAGGCAACTGCATTGAAGCAGATGATATCCTGGAGAGCTTTGAAGACAGATGCAGTTGTAGTATAAAATATGGCCATGTATGTGTCTTCTCATCCACTGGCTCTGTTGTTGACAAAGGATGAAGAATGTGGGGCATGGGTACATCATAAAAGAAAAAATAATGTAGGGACAAACTTGCCATTGAGTTAAGAGTCAGGTTAACCTTTCCTCTTGGGGCTTGATGGAATCCRTCAAGGCCTTCTGATGACTAAAAAAGTTGTGGGAACCCCTTTGCCGCTGTGGGTTTTGTTTTTGGGGTCTAGACTCCCTTGGGTGGGTGAGCAACATGATTTTCCCCCACTGTTCTGTGAGAATCTCTTCTCTGTTGGGTGAAAGCTGCAGTAGCAACTTTCCCTTCTCAGCTCCAAAGACTGCAGTTCCCTGCTGAATCTTCCCTTTGGCCCTCAGAGCATAGTCTGGAGTTATGTTCTCAAAATCTATTTGCTGTGATTACTGGAGCAAACTTACAGACAAGTGAGGTCTCACTTTATCTACCTTACTAAGCTTTAAAAATACAACATGGAGACTCCTGATTGTGGACAGCATTTAATGGGTGACGTGTTTCTTTTAGTAAGAAGTTAGTAGGCATTGAACAGACATGAAATCTTAGGATTTAAGCTCCCTGAGGCTGTCTAAGGCCCACTGGCCCCCTTTCCTGCGGTTTCAGTAGGAGCCCTGCAGAATGCTGTTACAAGAACATTTTCGGCAGACTTCCCTTTTTTTCCACACACTRGTCTTTCTCAGCTAAAATTGCTCAATGTGTGTGTCCAAGGACCCAGCACCCACGAAAGGAGCTGCACCTCTTTGCCAGCCTGACCTTTTTTGTCACTCTGGTTAGCTGCCACGGCAAATTTACTTTAAAACACTTCCAAACTGGAACTGCTTGGGAGCGCGTTGCAGCTCGCTTGCTCACAAAAGGCCTGCAGCAGCTGTGCTATTATCCTCATCTATTTCTAAAATTTCAGTGTAGGCTTCTCTCATTTTTCAGCTTGGGTTTTAGTCACCAAGCTTTGAGAGCAGAGGCAAAAATATCTTCGAGGCAYTGCCTCCCAACCAGCCGTGGTTAGTCCATTTTGGTAGATGGGAAACACCACTTCTTCAACCATGGGATCTACAAGATGCCAGAACAGCAAGGATTCTCTGGAAAGCTTAACCTGCTCGCTCCTGCTGCCCTGGCAGCTATCAC
>PTEX01000261.1:848032-1016782 GCA_003342815.1 Eudromia elegans | reverse complement strand
ATATTTCTGCAGAGCAGGAAAACGCAGCACTTGAAAAAGTGGATTAAAAAAAAAAAAAAAAAGGAAAAGAGGGATGTGGTGATATTACGTTTTGGTCTAAAACCTGGGGAAGCAATCCTGTTCACGCGCATCTTCAGGCAAAGCCAGGTGGTGTTTAATTTGCTGCATAGAAATCCATGTGGTGCTATGTGAGGCTACCCACATCTCTGCACTCTATGTAGGTCAGATGTGTCTTCATTTCTTTATGAAGACTAAACTTGACAGCGTTTCATTTTTGCAATGGGGGAAGGAAAATCATGGAATTAGCAATGCTAACTCTACCAGGAGCGATCATACGGAGAGTGCAGGTGAAGTGTGCTAGCCTTGCCATGCACTTCGGGTTTGTGACAATGAGCTTTATTGACCAAAGATTTATCTGAGCCGCCTGTCTGCAGCTGATGGAGTGTCGGATCAAATTAGCCTTGCAGTTCAAAACATGGAATGCTTCTGTGCCACACGTCTAGCAGGTGCCTCTTGCTTTGCTTGGAATAAAAAGCAGGTTCTCTAGTGTTTGCATCCTGTTTCTACTGCCGTATTTGTTAAAACGTAAATCACTTGCCCTCTTCTCCCCCTTTTCTCAATCCGTCCACTCCCCGTGTTGCTTTCCACCCTGGCAGTGGTGGCAGAAGATCAAATGAGTTGAAAATGGGTCTTCCTCAGAAGCAGGTTGGAGACATGATCTAGCAGTCCATAAAATGGCTGAGTCTCCCACATCCTTTGATGGAAGCACGTCGGATATGTTGGTCTTGTAACAGATTTTATTGCAAAATTAGTGTGGGTGAAAGATACTACTAATGTCCCCAGTTGATCTTCATCTTGTCATCTCTATAGCCTGAGTCCAGTCCACCCGTTGCAGATCGATCTAGCTGTAAACCAATCTACCTGTTTTCTACACTTCTGCAATTTTTGCTTCATCTCGAGTCTCAAAGTCCCATGACGATGTGTGGATTTTGTTCTTTGCAGAAGGAAACTTAAAGCTCCGTGGAAAGAAAACCTTGCAAGTGTGATCCCCATGGAGTGTTAGACATCCAGAAAAAGAGGAGATAAATAGAGAACTCTGGGTTTATTTTGAAGCTGGGAACTGACTGGAGATGTCAGAACATGCTCTGCTGCCTGAATTTGTTTCCCTCAGCAGAGATGGCCTAGAGAGCAATCGTGACTGAAGGAGTGGCAGACAAGGATCAGAGCAGATAAAGAGCGATAGGTGAATGGTTTTACAAACTACAGTGAAGTGTGGAAGACACATCTGGTGTTAAAGCCGACCTGCTCTACAAGACTATCAGAAAACCCTTGAAGGACTGCACCCGTCATCTTTTCCATCACTAGCATCTACTAGCACTAGCATCCTCCTGACATCCTCAGAATTAAAGTGAGGTCCTGTATTCTGAAGCACCTCTAGCAATAGCCTGCCTTTCAGGAGCTCTCGGCAATGAGCAGGTTCTTATGATTCCAGCAGTGACTTCAGCGTAGTCGACACTAAGGTGACTTGGCTGACAGTGCATTATAGGTTTAGGACCAGTGGTCTTGGAAATTGGCTAGGAATGGTAAGAGGCCCTCGCCAGGGAAGTGAACGCTGCACTTTGTAGAGTTGCTCAGATTTCCTTGCCAAGAAGGAGCGATGGGAACGTCTGAACAGAAGCTGGAGTGAGAAGCTCTGATAGCTCCTCATGCGTTAGAGCCAGGGGTCCACCAGGAGCCTGTGTGTAAATGCGAAGTGAGCGTGGTGGAGGCTCAGGACAGGTATTTCTGCTGAACAGACCACCTTGCTAACTGCTCTGCTGCTGTAGCCAGTAGAAAATCAAGAGCCTGGATATTTGCTAGGACTGTTCTTTCCCTTCTCCGTAAATAAGATGAAAGGTGTACTGCTAGGGAAACTCTCAAGAGCAAACAGTCTTTACCTGTTAAGTCCCTGCTGACCAAGTGAAACTAAGAGAGAAGTAATGAAATCCCTATTGTCACTACATATTTTTTTGACCTTTAAGAGGAAAATGTTCTGGTGAGTCAGGGGACCCACTGGGAAATCTGTTCAATTTGTTTTGGGCAGGAGGTGAACTAAGATGCAGCAGTGATGGTGGAAGCTTAAAATGAAGGCAGAGAGGTCAGAGCAGCATACAAATCTTGCAATGCTGTTTTCTCTATGGTTTATGCTCAAACACAGAACTTGAGTCCTTGGAACTGTCAGGCATCTTTCAGTTATTCTGGTTATAAAGCAAATAGAGAAGCTGAAGTGTTTTGCAATTTTCTCCTGACTTAATGCTAAACATGGAGCATAAAAATCCCTACTTTCTGAGAATTAAAAAAAAAGGGGGAGGAGGAGGAAGGAAGAATATTGCATTTGCATAAAGAAACTGAAATGAGTGCTTTCATCAAAGCAGGTTAGCTTGAACATTTTCGTGGCAATACATGCCCTTTGAGACTGGCTTGGATGATGTTGGCGCGTAAGAGGGGTGAGCCCTGGAGCTCTGCAAAGCTTTTCTTTCTTTTATCTGAATTTGGAACTAGGCTGGAGGTGGCGTGTTGAGACTGAATTCAGGTGCTGGGACTAGCCTCAAACTTTGGAGCGGAAAGCTTTTTTCTTTTTTCTTTGCATAGTCTTATTTATTTACCAGGACTATATACCGTCAAATAACGGTGACTCATTGTTTTATCTGATTTGGAGAGTAAGTCAGTTTTCTCCAAATGTTGAGCTTTAGAATTCTCCAACAAAAGCCTTTGGCTTGGAGGCGTTAATTGCCAGTTGATGAGTCTCTTTGGACTGACACGTTTAAGAAATCTCGCCCTTGCTGTCATAGTGCTCGTGGTTCCCTCTGGCCCTTCTGGAACTGGTTCCAGTGGGGTGGTTGACACCCAACTTTCTAGTGCTTCCATTTGTGGTGGTTTCAATACTGTTGTGGCACACACAAGCTAGAGCCACCCTTGGGGTGGTGGGTACCAACTCGCTCAGAGGAACTTGGTAATTGGAGCATCCCTCCCAGTCTAAATCAGGCCCTGCTGCTCTAAGCAACCAGCTTAGAGAAGCTACAGCCCCTACCCTTGAGTAGGTAGGGGCTGATTTGGGGCTGATTTATATACTGCCTACTGACAGAGCCTTTCCGTGTCTGGCATCTCCTGGAGCCGTTGCCTCATCTCCGAGTAGGCTGGAGAGCTGGCTTCCCTGTGCTGCATGTGTGCATTCAGAGTGACTTGGCAGCAGGTTTCTGCTGTGGGGGTGCATGATGTTCCCTTCAAAATGCAGAGCTAGATCTTGGTGTAGCATTGGGGAAAGAAGCTTTAGTGTATTTAGAAAAAAAAAGGAAAAAAAAGTGATGAGGAGCTGCCTTCTGTTCTGGTGTTCAAAGGCCAACTCCGGAGGCCTTGCTCCAAATCCCTGACGTTTCCTACACTCCTCCTTTCTGAGTGCATCTTAATTTTTATTTTAATAAGTGCATGATCATTTGCTGTTGTACCTGCTGTAAAGGACTGTCCTCCTGAACCAATGTTTGTCTGGGATCCTGTCTCTTGGAGCCTTTTTGGAAGGGATTGCAGGAACAGTCATTTATATCGCTCTTAACTGCCCAATCTGTCTTCAAACTCTCCCAAATTGTTGATCTTCGTGGCAGCTCTGACTATGCCTTTTCAGACGAGTGGTCTCTGGGCCGGATTTGTCATTTGTCTGCATTATTTGTGTGCTAGAGTGCATAACTGGCATGGGCAAACCTGCTGGGATGCAAAGGGAAGTCTTAGTAGTTCCCGGTCACCCGCCTGCACCTGAGGCAGCCTATGGTTAGTGGCACGACCTCTTCATGTGTCCTGCATTGGGTGTCAGGCAACCTTGGTGGCCCAGGGCTCTTCCTTGAGAGCGCTTGCTGCAGAGGAGGCTTCTTGGCCAAAACCCAGCCAACCTGGGGCTGCCTCCAGAGGTGGCATTGACCGGTGGAACCAGGTGCCTTGCACAAAAATTTCATTTTTTCAGGGATATTTTATGAATTGTGTGCTTTTTCATCCCAAAACACCGTTACAGATGATGAGCCAAATTTAGTGCCCCGGCGTATATTGGGAGTAATTCTTCTGCTAGGCTATTGGAAAGCAAAGCAGCTCTAGTGTAATCAGAAGAATAGAGCTCTGCAATAAATAGGGCTCCAGTGGGGAAGCAGAGCAACAGCCAATACATCTGGCTCCTTCTGCCCAAAAAGGGAACTCTCTGAACTCGTGAAGCAGCCTAAGCATTTGATTATGCAAGCAGAAAAAGAATATTCTTTTGTTCCTTTATCTAGAGACCTGCTCAAAGATACCACCACTGCATGCAAGTTAGACCTCATATTTCTTGGGGTAACACTCTGCACTTTTGGGGTGATCCAGATGCCATATCTTTCTTGCTTCATTGAGCTGCAAGAGGTGGATGCCAGCTGAGTAACAGTGTAAGGAAGCTCAGAGAGGTGTTTGGGCAAGCTGGGTGTCTGAGCCTGTGTAACCTGGGTGCACTTAGGCTCTTCTCTGGGGCGAATCCATGTGGTTTGGCATCCCTGTGCCATTGTGAGAGCATTGTTTGTTGGTCTGTGTGTAGATGGGCTGTCTCTTGGTCCGTGTGTAGATGGGCTCCTCGCGTGTGCTGGTGTAGATGCAAAAGCCCTTCCCAGGCCTTTGTTTCACAGTAATCTGTGAATTGCCTAATTCAGTGTTTTGCAGGCATTATAAATGTGTGGATCGCTCTGATCCAAAGCTATTGAAACCTTTGGAAAGTTCCTCATTAGTTTAGCAGATGGGCATGTGACTGTGGCTCTACATGGAAAATTTGAGTGTTCTCTGCCAAGGCGATGAAGATTGCCTCGGTGTCCAAGCAGCATTCTCATTTCCCTTCTCGAGCTTTTCCGACTCCACTGGTCTTTCCCACATTTTTCCTCAGTGATAGTGGCAAATGTGCTGCATTTTCCAGGTGTTTCCTTTGGCATCTTTGACTCTTCCTTTAGCAAAGAGGATCTGCCCCTAGAACCAGCATCTCTTTGACGGGAGAATCTCTGGCATGTGAAATTTGGGATTTAAATCTATTTGTGTTCACAGCAGCTCCCAGGTTCCATCCAGAAGGTCAGCATTGGTCACAGCCCTGTCACTCCTGTTCTTCCTGACGTATACTACAGATAATCCCAGGCTGTTTTTGCAGCTATAATTAATCAAGGCAGATGACTTGATTATTTTTTAATACAATGTTCACTGGTGTCTTTAGGGAGGAAAGAGGGTAGTGGAACTTCATTCCCCCATGAATCTTTGTTCTGTGGTTGATAATTATTTTTAAACTGCCCATGATGCGACGAGTTCAAGTGGTTGTGCTTTTTTTTGTGGTTGTCAAAATGTCGATTCTAATGAAAGTCTCTACAGACAGGCTGTACCTAAGTGATTTAAGCCTTCAGGCTAAGCAGCCTGCTGATAGCATTTTCAGATGAGTCAGAAAGGCATGTGCATCTCTTTTTTCCCTTTTTTTAATACATTTTTGGTTGGTTAGAATGTCTTCATCAAAATTAGTTATTGAAGGTTGGGTTTTTTTGTTTTCTTTTCTTCATTTTTCTTTTTAAAACCTAAGCTGTTGGTTGTCAGCTCACCACAGAGCTGCTTGGAATTCAGCTTGTTGCATTGCAGTCACATTGGGGAAAAAGGAATTTACTGTATAATAACAATAATTGAAAATTAATAGTAGATTAAATTAATACGTAATTAGAAAACGCTAATGCTTCTCGTGAACAAAGGCTGATCCCTATAGGAGTTTTATGAATTGAAGAGGAAAAGTATATGATGCTTTCCCTGAGCCCTGTCTTTATTCTGGCTTGTGGATCATTAAAGCAATTATAATTTCACAGAGATTTGATCTGGATTTGATTTCTTTGTGATAATTCAAATTCAGAAACTTACTTCCTTCAGGATGGAGGATGACAGAAGATGAAGCACATAAATCCATGATGCTGTCCCCAAGCACACATGAACGCTGGCAGCTCACCAGCGAGGATTCACCACAAGGAACAGGCTTCATTTGACCTCACGGCTGGAGTGTGAGATATTCTAGTGCTTAATTATAAAATAGTCAATATTGGCTTTCTGCCAGGTTGGGTTGGACGAGGCCATGGGCAGGGCACAGGACCGTGCATCAGGTATTGCTACCTTGTGACCGGAGGGTGTTGGTAGTATGAATTTTGCAGAGATTCATGGTAGCATCAAGGCTCTGAGGATGTGGCTCCTCACAAAGCTCTCATTTCTGCAGATCACGTTTCCTGTCTTGGCGAATGAAGGTGGTCAGTTGGGAAGGCAGAGGGATGCCATTGGAGAGGCCCCGGGTGGAGCAGGACGGCAGTGGCGTGGACTTGCTCACCCGAGAGCTCTTCAGAGCTCTGTCTGAAGACGTGAGTGGAAGAGGGGCTAGCTACCTTTGATTCCCCTTGTTGTCCCATTTCTAAACCCTGCTCTCCTACCCACCTCCCCCTCATGTCCTCTTGTGATCCTACAGAGGTCACAGATTCCTCCTTACCCCTGTGACCCTGTCGTTTGCAAGGTTTTCAAGCAAGTGGGCATTTGATGGCAGCAGCCATGGGCAGGATAGTTGAGTGTAAGGGTTGCAGCTGGGCTTGTATAGGGGGAAGCAGCACTGAGTCTGGGTGCCTTTTTTTAAAAAAAATTCCTTGCCAGGCTTGTGCATTGGGAATATCCTTCTCTGCTCCATAGCACATAGTAAAAACTTAAAAGCAAATTCATGAGGGCATTTTACTGCATAAGCCAAACTTGGCAGACCTTGCCAACATGACAACAGCCTCAGGCTCAGTCGTGACCAGTAAAAGCCAATGTAACCCTGTAGCAGGGCAAAGCAGGACACTCAGCACTGATGGTGTAGAGACATGATTGTATGTTTGCCCATTCATCACAGTGATCTCCTGCTTCGGAAGACTCCGGAATTGGGGCCACCACTACAGCCTGGTTCCCTTTGCTTCTCAGCGTTGGACAGGTTGGTGTTCACTAGGTCTAGCAGGAGCTTTCTTCTACCGAGTACCTTCAAACCAGACAGCGGCTTGGGTAGGGTGGCTTGTTGCGTTGTCCTTCCCTGAAGCAATGAATTGTGGAGGGTCACAGTGCAACCTGCGCCCTTGCTGGAGTCTCTGTGGTCGAGGCCACTCTAGTGCTGCTCTTTGTGGGGTCTGCGGAGAGTCCCCGTGTGCTGATCCGTGTGTCCTCTCATGGGATTGCCCCAGCGAAGAGGTCTGGCATCCTCACTCATGGGAGGAGGGATCCCTTGACCAAGTCTGCTCTGGGGCTAGCAGGTTGCCCTGGGCAGTTCAATGCCAGATCGTTTCCGTGAAGTTGTTCCCATGAGGTGTGATGGAACAAGAGCAGCCGTACCAGAAACTAAAGGTTTACTGCCCGCTTGTACCGTGCCTTTAATGGCCTTTCTGCTAGGCAGAGCTGTATATCGTAATAAAATACAAGCCAAAATGAGGAGGCGAGGAAGGAAAATACAGCAGGGGACAACACATCAGGATACAACGAACCCGGTGCAGCAGGGAAAATTGGGACCTCATGAAAAATAATCATCAAGTTTGCTAAGCAACTGCTCTGCTACCTGCCTTTCCTCCCCATTAGACCACATTAGTGGCTTGCAGGAAGTAATGCAGCCGGCTGAAATAGATGCCTACAGAAACAAATATCCCCCTGCTAATTTGCTTGCTTCTTGGCCCCACACAAGGCTTACTTTTTATTTTACAGCTGTGTGCACAGAGACCCTGCCTTTCCCCATTTGCATTTGGGAATTCTGCTGGAACAGGTTGGGAGTATTTTTCCTCTGGATCAGATTGTATTTGTTAAAGTTTTGGCTTCAGTTGCTGCTGCATCTCAGGGCTTTTTTTTTTAAAAAAAAAAGAATCTGTTCAAATGAAGGCAAATAAATTAAGATAGACTTTTAGCTTTAATTGCATTCATTAGGCTTGTCAGTTATAAGAAAAAAATGTCAGAGAAAGATGATATTTTAAAAAAGGAAGAAATTATTTCAGTCAGAGGGAGGCAGGCCAAGTTCATAGTTGGGTTATAAAACACTTCTGCACCACAGCAAGCACTTGTTCACTGAGGGCATTTGTTTAGTGCTCAGGTGGGGCTGAAGTCACATCTTGGTGCACACTGTCCAGCTCTGACTTAGTCTTCCAGCATCTTCCTTTTTTTATTATTATTATTTATTTTATTTTTAATGACCTCTCCTTGCTGTGGTCTCCCCAGTTCTCGCTGCTCCACATGGGATTTGTGCCCCCGGGACAGTGAGGGGCAGAGAGACAGTGCTCTATGGGTCCATGCAGTAGGCTGACCACATGGTCATCTCGGAGGACATTCTCTAGGGATATGAGACATGCCAGAGCTGAACATAGATGGTCCAGTCTGAGCTGGGATTTGAGCTGGTCTAGCATCCTTCCCAAACCATCCGATGCCACAGGGGTGGGTGACCCTTCTGGAGTGCACACTTTGAATCCACAGCCTGGTGCGCTTGTTGAATCAGGGAAGTGTTGTGGATCCCAACCATCGAGAAACCACACAGCAACTAGAGCAGCACCAAGAAACTTGGGGACTTGGCTGTGTTCTTCTAACACAGAAGTGGAGTTATTTTTCTCATCTCTGCAGGCTTTTGAAGGAATCTCCCCTTCCTCCCCATGTGGCTGCCCAGCAGTCACCCTGCCCTGAGCTCACCCTACCCTCGTCTCTAGAGCTCCTTTGGAAAGAGGAGGTCGTCTGCAAAGTGTTCTGATGTTTCAATAGTTGACCCTTTGACAAGAGCATCTGAAACACTGAAAATAGTTACAGAAGAAAAACAAGCACAAAGAATTTAATGTTTTCCAAGTCAGTGTTTTATTCTGAAGTAAAGTTCTGGAATGAGTTGCTGAGTTTGGCAGTTAAGCAACAGATCCAAATGGGAATTACTGTGATATTTGGAAATACTGGTTCCCAAATCCTTTTCTTTGCCTTCGTATTTCTTACTAGAACAGAATTCCACATTTTCTCAGGAAAATGGAAACTTTTGATGGATTTTTTGTTTGTTTGTTTTGTTTAAAAACAGCTCTTCATTGCTAGGAGCCTTAGTAATGTGAGTTGGTCTTTTTGTGATCTAAATCAGTTCAGCTGTACTCGTGACTTCTTTTTGACAGAATTGGCATCAACATTCAGTGCTTTGTGCCTCTTGGTCTGTCATGAGAAATATCTTCGCTGTTCTTGCAGCGTGCTCACTGCCCATTAGTCTTCCTTTACTTTAGGAATATACTAATCTTTTAAGAGCTGCTGCTTTTAGAGAGAAGAGTTTCAGCTATTAACTGCATCATCTTTAACTTAGGCAACTGAATGTTTTTCTTATGATTGACTCAAAGTTATTAGACTTAGAGTGTGTTGAGGTCTCCTGTTCCAGCTGTAGATGCTGACCAGTTTTCCCTTGATACTGGAGAGAAAAAAGGCACTTTCATATGCTCCTTTGCAATAGCTTTCCCTGTTTCTCCTTTCCATTCTGTCACCAAAATGAACAGAGCAGACATCATTTCTGTCTGCAATTGAAATGTGTCCAGAAAAGGAACTGTGCACTGTTGGGCTAAGGTTTGGTACTTGGGTAATGGTAGCTCTGGGGCTGCCTCTGCTAGTGTCAGGCTCCTTTAACTCAGGTTATGTCCTGAAGAAGTTGCATTTGAAATGAGCAGGATATAAAGATATGGTCAGAATCCATATATTTTTAATCAACAAGCATGGAGATCCTGAGGCTGTTAGTTGCCAGAGGACCTACTGAGTTTGAGGTCTGTGCTATAAGCACAAGGCATTTTTTTCCCCTCCTTGAGCAGTCACATCTGTGCATGTGGTCAGCTGTGTAAAGGATGAAAAAGCCTCCCAAAGGGTCAGGGAGGCACTCTTGGGAAAGCTGCTCTGAGACAGATATTTTATTTTATGTGTTGCCAAGATGACCTTGTGGGATAACACACTCCACTATATTAGAAAAATGTTACTTAGAGTATCTGGGTCAAATCAAGCTAATGGGAACTAACCTCACTGATTCAATACCCCAATTAATTCATCTTGCTTTGAGAAATCTGCAGAAGAGCTGTACTCTGCTCTTCTCTGTTGTGATGTGCAGCCCAGCATTTGCTTGAGGAAAGCAGCCAACCGTTTCTCTGGCAAGGAATTTGGGATCAAAACGCACGATGACCTTACATATATACCTTACTAGGACTGAGAAGTACTGTCATCAACATACACTTTCATGAAAGTCAAAATGTTTGGTGGCTATGTGTATCTAATGTAGGGAGCCTGATGATGTATAAAGTGCTTGAGAGCTTGGTTAACATCTGGTCAGATATTAACCAAGGGAAACTGGAACCTCTTCTGTTTGGGGAAGAGATCGGCTCAATACTGTGCCTTAAGTTATTTCAAATTTTACTGTCTGAAAAAAATGGTACAAAATGAAACTGCCCTCATATGGAGCAATACTTCTAATACTGAGAGTCAGGACATGTGGTATTTGTTAGGATCAGTGCCCAAATGTGGAATTTCCCAAGCTTTTCTTGTGAAGTCAGGTATTTGGGTGCAGTCTCTTGCTTTGAGGATCCAAAGTCTCTCCTTCCTTCCTTCCTTCCTTCCTTCCTTCCTTCCTTCCTTCCTTCCTTCCTTCCTTCCTCCCTCCCTTCCTCCCTCCCTCTCTCTCTTCCTCCCTCTCTCTCTTCCTCCCTCTCTCTCTTCCTTCCTCCCTCCCTTCCTCCTTCCCACCCACCCATCCATCCATCCATCCATCCATCCATCCATCCATCCATCCATCCATCCATCCATCCACCCATGTGTGAGCAGTCAACAGAAAGGCTGAAACAACATGCAGATGAGTGGCATGAAACAAAAAAGGAAGAGGATCGTTGATTTTAGGGCAAAGACATTGTACCAATGTACTCAGCCAATGTACTCAGCCAATGAGCTGAGTTCTCTTCCTTATTCTCCCATGGATCTTGGACAAAGTAATCTATTTCTATCTGCCTGTATTTTTCATATCTAAACCATAAGTAATGTTGTCCTGCTAGCTCAAACTAGCAGTCTAACTGTGTGCACACAGACTCTCTTTCTGATGCTTCCATAAGCCCTGCAAGCTGTGTACCTCCCAAGACTTTCTTCCAGTGGCTACTTGCATGCAGATTGCTAGATTGACCAAGGATTAAGCTGGTAGTGATATGCTATCTACTATTTCAGCTGCTACCTGTGCTACAACAAGGGGAGATTAAGGTCTTGTCCACTTTTCCTCTCCATGCAGATACATCTTCCAGGACCAATCTGGCTCACTAGGACAAAATCCTCATTCCAGTGTGCTGTTGCAGTGTATTAAAGCATTTTCTTTAGGAAGATGCTCATTGTACCAAAAAGAGCCCATGGGATACTGCACAGGCCCTACGTCTGCCATGCAAGGAGCTTGGGTGCAAGTGTGGAGCAGGGAGCACATGCACTTGCTCCATCAAATTTGGATTTGTGATAAATTGTGCTGTGCTGTTCTTGGTGTGGACGTGGTCAAATGTGTTTACTGCCTTCTCTGCCTGCAGGACACCCTGTTGAACCCCCATCACTATGGGCCCAGAGGAGAAGGTATTTTCTCCAGACCTAGGAGCCAAAGGCAGGGAGCTTTCTCTAAATGCAGTATGGCTTCTTTTGCATTAGTATCATCCTGGCTCATGGGACAGGCGTATTGGAAATGCCACACAAGACAAAGGAGGCTTCCTTGAGGTGATGGTGAATGTAGCAATAATACCTCCTTCTGTGCTGTCCAGCTATCCAGAGGAAGAGCATGGCTTGTTTAGTCTGGGTTGTGTAAGAAAAAGCAGCCAGAGAGATGACTTCACCTGTCACAGGGATCTCTGGCTTAAATTTTGAGTACAAATTCATCTGCTGCTCAGCAAAACATTGCCTCATTATCTGCCAGTGAACCATATGAGCCCCAAAGCTTTTTACTAGCGTCGAAGAATATTTTCTAATCTCTTGGGTTAAGGGAAAGGTCTTATTATTGCTCATCTGTGCAACTGGCTTTCTGGTGTGGTAGAAAAAATACACATCTGAGACTGCAGAGCGAATAGACTGGAGCGACAGTGGTACAGATACGTCTGGCATCTCTGTAGTGTTTCTGCATCAGTGATGAGACAGAGACAAAAGATCACAGGGAGATATAAACTAGCCCAGCACAAGAATCCCAGGGAAGTGACTGCTCTGTTACTGCAGTTTTTAAGGACGCATCCAGTCCAGAATTTGGCTGAAGAGGAGGCTTAGTGTGAAGGAACTCTAAGGTCCAGGACCAGTTTAACAACATCTTTCCTGTTGCAAAGGGGTAAGTTGCAAAGTGTCTTTCCCATGAATGGGAAGAAAAAAGCATGAAAAAACAGTGTCTGGGAGTGAGGAAGCTAATAGTTGTGTGGACATCTCTAAATCTCCAAGACTTGGAGGACCTTAAATCTGAGTCTGATCTTCCCTGCTCCTCTGATCCCAGTACTCCATGGCTGGAGTTCTAGTGCCTGCCCACACAGCGTGGGCCCTGTCAATGAATGATCTCTTCTAGGGATCAATCTCTAATCTTTGCAGCAAGCCAGCACAGAAGAATTTCTCATACATTTTGGTTCTGGTTAATTTTTAAACCAGTGTTGTAGTTTATAAAGAGAATAGGTTGCCTTCTCTCGCTTGTGAGAGAGAAGGGAGGACAGATGAAAATCTCACAGATCCTTATGCCAAGGTGGATACCATTGCCAAAGAACCTCCATGTTTTATCATATTGCCCAAATCCAGACAGTAATCTTTTGTTTTAAACAGAAAAGATAAATGTGGCTCTAATAGTATTAAATACTTCTCCATCCCAGTTCCACCTTCTTATATGGCCAAGTGATGCTCATACCACTATGCACTAGAAACACCCTAGGCTTCAGATTTTCCTTGTGTGTTCTGGTTTTATTCACAGAAGGATATGGATAAATGTCCGTAGTTGTCAGTCTCCCTGTACAAGTGCCTTGGGAAGGAAGCCAGCCTTGAACTTTTCTGGGCAGCCCTTGCAAAACTGAAGCGCAGTGGTGGCTGTGAGTTGGAGAAGTGATTTGACTAAGCATAATTTTTCCATGGAAATCTTTCTTTCTCTGGAAGAGGACACTTTTTTTGCAAGAGATGAGGAGAAGCCTAGCAGACAGAGTAGGGGGTTTATGAGAAGTGAGCGCCTCTTGGGTGGCTCTGGAGAAAGGTCCATCCTGAGCTTCAGTGGGAGGTGTTGAACAGCAGCCACGGTCCAGTCCAGCTCTGTATCAGCAGATGGGGAGAAGACAACACACATCATGCTTGCAAAGTATTTTGAGCTCCCTTAATGTGCAAGGCTTAATATGAAGGCAAACCCATATTTAATATATCATATTTAACAGCACAACTTTTAAGTAGTCACAAGGAGCCCAGATAGTCACAGCTTCAAAGGATATTTGTTTCCTGCCTTGTCTAGGTGCTTTTGAAAAGCCAAGATTAACTGCAGGAGGAGGGAAGGCAGAAAGTGAAGCCAAGTGCAATGCCAGCAATAAAGACAAGTGCTAAACCTTGTATGTAGATATTTATTATGTAAAGATAGGTGGCTCTTTCCCCTAATGTAGTCTAGAATAAATTTCAAATGACCAAGCTTTTAATACCAATCCTTTAGCCTTTAGTATCATTAGTCCTTTAAATTGGACTCTGGGAGGCTGGGCAGAAGGGCAGACATAGGGAGGACCTGCCTTTGTTGACTAGCGATGCCCTGTCTTGACTGTGAGGGGACATATCCAGGACTACCGCCCATGGTTAAATCAGGCCTGTGGTCTGTCCTTTCTGCTGAAAGCATGGGAGCATAGGAGAAAGCAGAACTGTATTCTCCTTGTACACAGGAATAGAAATTACGAATTGATATTCCTGCCTCATATCTTGGAAACAAAACAAGACCTTCACATTTTTCTAAACTGTCTGGATTGGGTCAGCTGCATAATCAGAAATACTCCTCCAATGTATTTTCCTCTTCCTTTAAGCTAGTGGGAATGCGAAATCAATTTGAAACCTTCATCCAGAAGTTAGGGGAGTACCTCTCTTTCTTTGAAATTAAACCAGGGGAGATACTCTTGGAAGTCAGGGTGATGCATGTTTGAGCCAGGCTATTGAGGGCTCCCCTCAAAGTTCCATGGCTGGTGCATGCTGGGGGGCAGCTATGGGACGTGAGTGGTTTGGGGACATGGCTTTGCAAGGGGGAACGTGCACTGCCATCCCTATGGAGACTGTGCCGTGGGGATGCCGCTGTGGGCAAGGGGGAGAGGGATGCTATAGGGAGGTGGTTTCATTTGCTGATGACCTCCCCATGCTGTGCACTAGGGAGCTGGGATTCTGGTTTCTCTGGCTTCCACATGTCCAGAGCAAACCAAAGGGTGTCCCCAAAGTAGGGAGAGAAGAGTTAGGCTACAGCTGTAAATCCCTTTCACTTGCTACAGCTTTTTGCCAGTTGTTGGTTTAACATCTGCTTTGCTTGCAGTCGAGAGCTCTTAAAGACAGCTTTGAGCAGCATGGAGTCACTCTCCTGAATAAATTTGGTGCAGGCCTTGTGTCCTGTCCTCTCTTGCCAGTTTGCCCTTCTACTTAGAAGTGTTTGGAGACAGATGCTTGGGTGTTAGTGGCATTACGGAGCTGCTGAAGCCTGAGCTGCCCAGAGCAGAACAGTCCCATGGATAAAGCTTCATGTGAAGGTGGAGGAGACCTGGATTCTTTTTACTTTATCCCTGATGTTCAATGGCTGGAGAGTTGCCCTGCATCGGGGTAGGAAGGGCACTGGGTTGTGTCCTGTTCTGTGCAGGCAGTGTGAGAGATGTGGTGCACCCCAAGAGGGTCCCCAGCGTGGATGTTTAGGGGACCTGGGGAGGTGGCATCCCAGAACACATGGGGTTTCTTGGGTTTCACTGCTATTTCTTGGCAGCAAATCTTGGCACCCATCAAAGAATGCCTCAAGTTCTGTTGATGGCCAGCTGCACTGCTGCTGTGTTTGAACAGCATCAAAGCAAAAACATGGAGCCCTGGAAGATCTCACGGTGTGAACACGGGAGGCAATAGGAAAACACAACCATCTGGCACAGGGCTGTGGGCAGAGAACAACATTGACTGTGTGCTGGCACGCATAGCTTGCTCCTGCTCTGCCTTCCACCTTTTGTAGCCATTAGTTGTATTCCTTAAGGCAAAGGAGAAGAGTGGAGGTCTTGCCTGTGCTGAGTGGGAAATGTGAGTATTCTTGGCTGTTGGGCATCAGACCCACATCATCATCACCTACAGGGTCAGACAGGCTTGCTTGCTTTCTCTCTACTTTTCTTTTTTCCTCTTCTGAGATGTTGGCTGACACGTTTCTGTACTAGAGGAAACCAAGTCTTCAGCTGCTCTGTGCTACCTGCAGTGCCGAAGGAGGAGAAGGCTTTCTGGAGCTGACAGGTTCCATACGTTGTTTTTATTTGTGAAGTATTGCAGTGGGGACTTAAGATAGCAGCAACGATGGGGCAACGGAAGGCGATCGATGTGAGGCAAGAGGGGCAGCGTAAGCAGGGCAGGCTCAGCTCCCTGGGGCAGGTGTCTCCAAAGGTCGCAGGTCTCCTCGTTAAGTGGCACCCAGCACCTCTGTCGAGTGGAAGACACCACTGTGGTTCTCTGTGTGGTTAAGGTTGCTTTTAGGTTCTAGATGAGACAGAGGAATGGGATGCTACTCAGAATGGCCTGTCCTATTGCCCAACTCCAGCAGTCTTCCATCTGTGAGCACCTGGAGGAATACTTAGAGTAAATGGTGCTACAAGTTTACAACTCCCTTTCCTTGCTGCTTTGCTCAGCTCAGAGTCTGTTTCTTACAGTAGATCTGTGAATCCTCTGTGGGCTAATTTTTCTTAGCTGTTTTTCCACTTATGTTGCCTTAGAGACCCTCGTTCAAGAAAAGTTCTTGGTGGGTAAAGTGCTCCTGGTATGTGTATTGATCTGGCAGGTAAGCAGGAATGACTGGGAATGAATGAAAGTCCCTGTGTTACAGTTGTCTGGACTTCGTATTATTTTAATTTTCTCCTTGGAAGGTAAACCCCACTATTCTTTTGCCCAGATGCGCTTTCTATCTAGCAGGGCACCCTGCCTCGCACAAGTGCTGCTCCTTCCCCTCCTCTACGTGCTGTCCTTTGTTCCAAGATGGTAATTAAGATTTTTATCAAAGGATCAAATGTCCTACAGCTGCTTTCGGGGCCTCACACAACGTGTATCTGGGAGCCTGCTTTGTGGGATACTTAAACTATAAGTGATTGGGACAGCTGCTTTTCCCACTGAGGGTCTCTAGGAAGCGCGGAGGGTTCTCCCGGATAGCCTTCCTCCTGGGAAAAGGTCATGCCCCCCTCCCAGGTTGGCAGCAGCTCCTCTTGGGGTATTTCTGGTCTGTTTGCTGTGAGCTGTGCAGCCCAATTTGGGGAATAGGCTCTTCAAGTTGTTGTGGAGAGCAGCAAGGAGAAGAAATCAGTTTTAGTGACCGCACCACTTCAGAGGTCCAGAATTTCTCTGTAGAGTGACTTGATTTCTAGGGCTGCTTACTGCCTTAAGAAAAAAGCAAGGAGAAGAGGTCCTGGTCAAAGCATGAGTTTCTATTCTCGTATGTTTTATTATTAAAATTTCCTTGTCTTCTCCAGCACTGAATATTAGAAATTAATACAAAAACACAAAAGAGTTTTTCCGATATATTGAGTGGGAATCATTTGATTTTCCTTCCTGAACATGTACTTTGGAAACATTGCATCCGTCAGCTTTCTAGCAACCCCTTTACCTACTCTGAGGGGCAGCAGAAAAGCCACTCGTGAAAGTGTTGCACACAGAGTGAAGTTTTCTTAGGCTCCGAGAGCAGTGCAGTTCTCTTGATGCCCTGCCTGCCCTTCCAAAGCCACCTCCACCACTCTGCAAACATCCCTGCAAGATAAGAAGTTCCTGTTGGCATTGGGATTTGGGGCTGAGGAAGCTCAGCCAGGTGTGATCCTTTCCTCATCCCCCAAAGCCTGGTTTCCCCTCCTCAGAGCACATATACTGCAGGAGAGAAGCCCTGAAAGTCCTAGCTGGGACGGAAAAGGTCTTAAGACAATATAACTGCGTTCCCTGGACTCCTCTCACTCCGCTCACACTGTGCAGAGTGATACAAAATGCCTTGTTTCTACTTGCGTGATTAGACTGTAACACACATCAGTGCACTGGCCCATCATCCCTTTTAAAGCATAAGCAGCATAAGGGGCTCTAGAAGCCACAAGAAGCAACGGGGCTGTTGCATCTTGCCCAGCACGGCCACACAGAAGCCCTGGGGGCTGGTGCGATGGATGCTGAGATCAGCTGGTGGTGACACGTCCCCAGTCATCCTTAGCGCCTCCGCTTTCGTTTAGGGACGTAGCGAGAGTGCCATTGTGAAGGTGACGGCAGGGATGCCTCTCCGTTCCCACTCTCTGGAGATAATATTTCCTGCATCCAAGCTGATATCTGAGCCTGGGCTTGCATAGCCTTAAGCAAAGGGCGTCAGGGCCCAGAGTACTCGTTGAGTGCTGTGTGGGTAGACATGGAGAGACCCACTGCTCACCCCTCTTGGGTAAGTTGGGAAAACTGGGATGTCCAAAGCAGGGGGAGGTTTAGGGAATTGGAGTGTTGGCAAAGGCTGGGATCAAGAGCTGCTTTGGAGAGGGCTGAGGGCCTCAACTAGACCCCAGCTTTCCAAGCCACGCTGGCTATTTGGTAGAGGAGAGATGCTCCCTGGGGTGTTATCCATGCAGGATCCTCCCCGGAATTTGGGACGATGTGCTTCAGGTTGTGCCCTGTGTGTACACAGCTGCCTCCATCTATCTCGGCAAGGCTGGGAGGCTCGCATGTGTCAGTAAAGTGAGCCAGCCCTGCCCTGGAGAAGCCAGCTGTGGATGCTGAGCAAGCAGGGGATAGATTTAGTTGCCTTCTTGACCTCAGCTGAACTGTCCCCTCTCTTCACGCACTGTTTTCTCCCCTTAGCATTGCAGCAGGCCAGACATAGGGCTGAGCAAGGGCTCACTTGGGCTGTAAGATGGAGAATTTGCACCAGGTCCTTTAATTTTAATCATCTGCAAAATCTGCCATTAATCAGCTTTATAAGCAATTAGCTCATTTCTTTTTTTTTTTCTTTTCTTTTTTTTTTCTTCTCCAAATTCTTTTTAGAACAGAAAAGTCTTCCACATTTGAACTTGTGTGTGACCCTCCCCTCCCTCCTGCCCCAGCTCCACAGTTTAGGAAACTTGTGAGGGGGAGATCTCTCTTTGCTAATCCTGACTTATGGTCTAAAACAGGGGTGGAAGTTTTTAGCCATAGGTTACATCTGCTTGAGAGCATACAGGCCTCCAAGCTGCCAGGACAGCCAGCATATTTGACCTCTTTCTGGTGCCAGGGTGTCTTGGCAGCACATTGCTGTCCTTCTTAGCAGACAGGTGCAGAGAAGGAGGCCAAGGCTGAAGCGAGACGACACGGACAAGTGGTGCGATCGCACGGGTGATGAGGCTGAGATCCACGCAGTCCGTTCTCTGTGGGAGGTGTAACCAGGCCCCGAGTGACAGATTCAGCTGGGCACGTGGACAGGTGAGGACAATCTGAGAGATGCTGGGCAGGGAGAAAGGCAAAGACTCAGGGTGGAGGCCGTGGTGAAGCAAGTGAGCTGACCCCTGAGCTGCATCATGGGAATACCGTGTGCAGTGATGGGGAAAGAGAGGGAAAAGTGGATCTAGGCATGCTGGAGCTGAGATGGTGATGAAACAATCACAGAGGTGTTGGAGACACAGGCCAAAAGAGATGTGTCTGAACTTGGGAGACATCTGGGAATGGTGGTGTAGGTCAGTCTTCTTAGCTCGGACAACTTGTTTTTTGTTTGCTTTTGGGTTTTTTTTCATCAAACTAGCTGAGAATTGACTCATGCTTAACCCTGAAGTGGTTCCTATTAGTCAGACTTGAGCACTTCTTTCCCAGGCTGTGGCTAACCAGTTCCAGCCTGGCAGTTCTCCTCCAAGGATGTGACTCCAGAGCTCCTGGGCTCTTCTCCCCTTGCCTTGTCACCTGTCTTCTATGTGTTTCAAGTGCCCTTCACATGCTCAGGGGGAACGAGATGGTTTGGAGATGTCTGTGGCTTCCCATGGTTTCAGGTGCCCCTTAAGTCCCTGTTCTGACACAAGGCAGCTTGGACAACTGTCTTATCCTCCCTATTCCCACCCTTTCTGGTAGCTCTGTGCAGAGGAGTGATCTAGACAGGCAGGATTGAGAACACCCCAACACATCCCTGCAGGCTGGCACAGCTCATCTGAGAGCTCAGAGGCTCGTCATCATCCAAAATTGTCACATTTCTCTCTGAGTAACTGTGAACAACACTTATTACTCTTGCTGCTTGGATGGTGTTCAGCAGGACCATCATTCAAATGCTCTTGCTTGCACACCCTGCGTGTGCACCTGAATGGAGCAGGGAAGGAGCAGGCTGCCTCTAAGTGCATGGAAGAGGCTTTCACACCACTTAGGTCCTGTAATTGGAGGAAGACAGACGCAAATCTCAGAAACATAAGGCTGTTTTGTGTCACTGTAGATTGGCAGGCGATCTCCCAAAGACCACAGGAATTGCTGACGGCAATCCTTTTCCATTGCTTTTAGCAGGAAGAGGAAAAAAAGAAAACAAGGAGTTTCTAAGTACACTAAAGTAGTAAGTAAAGATCATCTTACTAGGCAGGGGTTTTTGACAGACCTATTTTGGTGCCCCCATGGAGCTGTCGTATATATACATGTGGGACGTGGTGTTAGGAGCGTGCATTTCTCCCTGAGTGCCCCCTTCCAACCTCTGCGCTTTCCCTACCGCCAAGTAAATCAGCACTTAGTCATCGCTGTGAGATCACTACACCCAGAGGGTCCAAAGGCAATCCTCCATGAGAAGATGTTTTTGATAAACGATTTCTTTCATCAATTTGAAATGTTTGGAAAAACATGGATTATCTCAGCACCAGTTTCCTGATGGAAAAGCACTGAACAGAGTGGAGGGGGAAAAAAAAAAAAAACCAGAATTTGAAGTAAATTCAACTTCTTATTTTCAAATTGCAGCTCATGTTGAAGTTTATTTTTTGTTTTTTTTTCTTTTGTTTTATTTTTCTGTTGTTATGACAACACAGCATGGTGAATCTAGGCAATGCTACATGTACTCAGTTAAAAGTTTGCAGTTCTCAAAGAGAATTTCCCCAGACTTCTAAACATTTTCAATTTACATGAAAATCAGAAACTGCTTTTCGTTGGATGGATCACGTATGTCTTAAATTCCAGTGCTAGACGTTTGCAGTGCCCACCTCTGAGCAGGGATAAAGCAGAAGCAGGAAACCTTGTCCTTGCTTGGTGGAATACGCTTCACTGAACGCAAGTGTTTTAGTATTGTTGGAAAGAAGGCTGATACATTTGGGAAGTATCACTAGTCTTATTGTTTGCTTCCCAAAATATTTGTTATTGCCTCAAAGCTCAAGAAGGAGCACTTTTTTTTTCCTTTTTTTTTTTTTTTTTTGGCATTCCCTCTGGGTTTTGCTACTTGTTACTCTTTTGAGGAGGGAGAGAGGGTATAGTATATGTGATGCTTGGACAAGGAGCTATGCTCCGTGCTCAGGTCCTGTAGCTTCTGTTGATGTTGCTGCACTGGCTACATCTTCAGAGGTGAGGTTTCTCCAAAGGTTGTTCCTGCAGCAGCTTTGGGGAAGAGCTGTCAGAATTCGTTGGTTTCAGAAAATGATTGAAATTGAAGATGCAGAGCTGCTTTGAGATTGACCTGGTTGGTTAGAGGGTTTTTCAGAGTTTTATAGAATCACAGAATGCTTAAGGTTGGAAGGGACCTCTAGAGGTCACCTAGTCCAACCCCCCTGCACACGCAGGGTCCCCTAGAGCATGTGGCACAGGGGGGTGTCCAAGGGGGTTTGGAAGATCTCCAGAGAAGGAGACTCCACCACCTCTCTTGACAACCTGTTCCAGTGCTCTGTGAAGAAGTTCTTTCTTTTGGTGCTTCAATTTGTGGCTGTTTCCCCTAGTTCTATTGCTCTCAGCTTTGTGATTGCACTGAGCAAATGAGCACTTTGAGCTCAAAAGCTTGCAAGTGAGAAGGAAAAGTTGGATTTCCACAACTAGGGACAGCAGAAGATTGACCAGCAAGGACTCTGTCCAGAAGGGAAAGCTTTAAGGGAGAAAGGAAATGAGATTTTGCTTCATAATTTGGTTCTTACCTGCTTTTCTCAAATAAACATTTTGTTTAAATTAGTTCCAGATGTGACTGCACACATATACTGTGGCAGTATATGTGTGCAGTCACATATATTTCGAATCTTTTTGGAGGAATTTCTCAAAAGGGCTCCTTAACCAAATATGTCATTAGTGAGCTGGCTCCCCTCTCCCCACTTCCCTAGCACTGCCCTCTCCGAGTCAATTTAATGGAAGAACTGAAGGGGAATGCTGCACTGTCTGCCGCTTCATCATATCTACAGGTTAGAGCTGCAGGGAAATAACTGCTTAATTTACAGTTTCTTGTGTCCTCCAGCTGTATGCTCTTCCTGCTGCTCCATCCCGGGATCCTTTATCACACATGCTATACCACTTGTGAGCAAGGCCCTTCTGAGGAGGAGCAGGACGTTATCAGTGTGGATGAGTAAGACAGCAAAAGATATGTTTGCCAGAGGGTCTTCACGTCGTCTGATGGAGAAGATTGGCAAGGTACAAACCCAACAGCAGGTGACAACGGCATGGGCTTCCCAGCGTGTCTGGGCCAAGGGCAGGGCCTAATGACAATGAGGTACCATTCCTCTGGCAGGGACAGACCGAGGCTCTCCTGGTGCAGAAGGTCATTTGTGGAACCGACATGAGCTCTTCTCCTGCAAGTGAGACTCTCTCTACCTCCTCGTATCAGATAGTGTGGGGGTAAATAACGCAGTGAGTTAGGCAGCCTTTCTGGTGGTACAAGGCTAACTGAAATCAATTGCAAATTTAGAAATATTCATAAAAGAGCAGATTTAGGGAAAAGTTCAGATATGTCAAAGGAAGAATGATTTTTTTTTTATTCTTATTATCAAATACAAAAAAAAAAGAGAGAGTTTGTTTCTTTTTTTTCCCAAGGTTTATCTTGAAATATACTCATCTCCTCCAAAGCCTGTGCTACCTGGGGATCCATGAGCACGAGTGAGGCTATTGCTGTAGAAAGAAGTGCTTCTTTCAGAAAGGGCAGTGCTGAGATGAAGTGTAATGAGATGCTTTTGACAGGAGGTCATGAGGGAACGCTTGTGTGCACACGTACATGCAGGCTGCAAGATATTTATGTATTTATGTATGTATCTATGTATATCTATAGCTGTTCACTCTTTATCTGGACCTTAAGCAAATAACGCTTTGGTTGGAGGGGGAAAAAAAGTCCTCTTTCCTGCATGTTGCTGGTAGAGTTTGATGGAAGGATGAAAGCACTTTTTTGGAAAGGACCTTGAAGTAAGAAATATTTCTTTGAAGATTTTTCTGTTTACTAATGCGAGGAGACGGTAAGAAACAACAAATCTGGGGTTTTTTCCCCATCTTTCTGATGTGGTTTACTTGTTTTAAACATGATGCTTTCCAGACC
This sequence comes from Eudromia elegans, assembly GCA_003342815.1. Lineage (NCBI taxonomy): Eukaryota > Metazoa > Chordata > Aves > Tinamiformes > Tinamidae > Eudromia > Eudromia elegans. Next base: position 994,110 of record PTEX01000261.1, on the reverse strand, counting down.
ACCTGTATATTTCTCTTCGGAGATCAAACCTAAAGAAAGAAGTGAAAGCATTTCTGCTCCTATGGCAGCCCAGTGCCCGAGGTAGCTGTTCTGCAGCATCCCTGGGTCAAGACAAGTGTGCTGGCACTTAAACCTCAGCATTTTTCTTCCTGATAGGTGTTTGTAATAGCAGGAGGAGTCAGACATAGCATCTGAGCACTAAAGCAACTGATGAAGTGTGCCTGGATCTGCCCCTTGCACCTGTGCGTGTTGGGCCTTGGCTCATAGGGTTACAAGGCAGCACCCAGCTCAGTCATGTCCCTCTCCTTCAAAACTGCCTTGGACAACCCCAAACAGAAGCTTTGGGGCTTCTTCCTGCAAGCAGTTTTGTCCCATGACTTGGGAGGAAATTGGGGGAAGCAAACCAACCCTCCTGCGCTGGTGGTCATAGCTTTGTTGCATGAGGCTGGCCATAAGTGGGCTATGAATATTTCTCCGTGTGTCAACCTGTCCTTTAACTCAAATAGGTTTCCTTCTGCTCTGATGCTTAACCCCCATGGAGAAATTCATTTCAGGATGGAATCAGTCCTTTGCTTGTGGAAGACGGAGCCGCGTCTTGTCCCTCGCAGCTGGTGTGACCCTGTTGCTCTCTTTATGCCAGGGAGGCATCTCAGCCCAGTTCAGAGCTCGTGGGCACGCCTGCTCAGCCAAGGAAGACGTGCTCAGGCAGCAGCAACCCCAGCACTGGGCCTGGCTGAGCCTGTTGACCCGGGGCTGCAGCTCCGGTACAGCGTGTGAAGGTGCTAGATCAAATGCCATGGCTCCCCGAGTTGGTAAGGGTGAGCATCTTAGCAGCACAAGCAAATACCAATAGAAACGGATCGTGATATTTTCCAGCTGCTTCTCATGCTCTCTGCCTCTTCGCCATGGCCAAAGCTGAGGATTATGCACACCACGTAAAGGCCTCCAAATCTTGGGTGCTGTTTGTCTTAGATGATTAGTCAGTCTGGGGTGACAGAGGAACCTGTCACAACGCTATATAACCCCAGCCATGCCGTGATGATTTTTTTTTCCCCTTCCTATGTGAAATAATTCAACAAATTTCTAATTACGGAAATCTAATTAAAAGCTGAATGTAACGACTCTGCCTCATCATAATGATACACCCATTTCATTAGGAAAAAAAAAGAAATTGCTTGTGTACAACAAGCCATCCAATTTAGCAGTGAATTAATATATGCCTTTCTGGCTGGAGCTGCTCAAGCACCATCTCCTGCATTCATCCCTGGAGCTCGGAGTGCCCAAGCTGATGCAGGCGCCAGGACACCCCTGCTCTTGTGCATCTGTGTTTGAATCGCTGGCTCTTCTGCAAGCAGATTTCCAAGAGAAGAGATCCTCCCAAATGGTCAAAAGTTAGTTCTTCTTGAGGGGCTGGGAGGTAGGATGCTGCAAACAGCATACTGAGCGTGAGGCTGCCCCAGGCTGGGGGCTAGCAGAGTGTTTTCTCTCTGAAGTCTGTGAGTGCAAGAGCAGGAGATGCACTTTTGCTTAGTTTACATTTCAGTTCTTGATGTTTTGCTTGGCTCTCACAGACAGAAATAGCACAAAAAACCCAGGATTTCCCCCAGCTCTGTGGTCTTTTCTTCCAAGCTGTGGTTTCCAGCAAACTGCAGCAAAGCCTGGTATGGACGATACCTGTCTGGTTGAAGGGTGTTTTGTAAAACTTCTCAGATCAGCTTTTCCACAAAGGTGTGTCTGACATCAGCACCCAGATAAAAGTGAATAACCACAGCTTCAGGCCACTGGCAGTACACGAATACCAATGATGCTGTCCATGTGCCAGATAGCTCGTCAGGCCGCTGCTAACTGATGCAGAGGTCTATTGATTCTTACTATCAGCCCTCATAGAGTTCCCACTTTTATAAGAGCTCTAGCAGCATTCATATCAGAAGAACACAGTTTCTAACAGTAAGACACAATCCATAATCCGTGCAACAGAGTGTAAGTTATAAGGGAATATATGGGCTTGTAGGCCTGAGTGGAGTTTTCTATTAATATTTTTGCAGTAATTTATTGCTGAAATCACTCTTGCAAAAGCAACTGAGATTTTATCCTTCCCTTAACTTTGCTCATGCATCTGAAAGTTTATCCTCAGCACGGAGGCTGAGCCTGAATTTCTGGCGGCCCTGCAGTCATTATCCAGCAAGAATTCAAGTGTCAGATGGGAAGCCAAATCTGGGACGGAGGGAATAATATCAGGGCAATGAGGTTAAATAGATATATAATTGATTTTTTCAGCACTAGTCTCGGGTGTAAATCCATTAAGGTTAATGAAGGAAGGCAAATTAAATTGAGCAGCCCTTCATGGCAAGCTCAGCCTGGCATGCCGCCTGCCTTGCAGCATCCTCCCGGTGCTGCCCCAGTGTTTGAGGTGTCTGCACCGTGCAGCTGAGGTCTGTTTGCCATAAGCATTTTAACTGAGAAGAGTACTACAAGTGAAAAGAACACCTCTCATCGTGCGTCTGTATTGCTGTGCTTGGAAAGGTGGGCTCATTTGGGCTGGTTTCTGATCTGTCTGTGGCTGCTTTTTGGACCTGTGAAACATCTGCTCTGGTTGTCTTGCAAGGCCCTGGAGGTGGGAATTTGAACAGCCCTGGACTAGATGACTTTTTCACGCGTGCATTGCTCCGATTCCTTAAGAAGCCCTGCAGGGCATTGCTATAAGTAGTGTCCTTAGGGTGGAGGTGTCAAATATTTGTCACAGAAGTCCTCGTGGCATTTTGGCAAGTGTCAGCTCTCATGCCCGAATTAAATTCTGATGTGGATAATAATATCCTGGCGGTTTCCCCCTGATTTCAGCTGGTCATGTCCGAGTTGAGTGCCCCTTTGGAGTGCATGGGGATCGGAGATGTAACGATAGCATCTGCACAGCTCTGGGGACAAGGAGGACTGATCCGCTGAGGTTATTAAAACACTGTGGAAGAAGCAGTAATATTTTGGATGGGATCATTCTCTGTGCACTGAAATGTGCTTGGGTGATACAGCCTACCCTAAGTCCCTTAAGCGTTAATGCAGTGAGGAATAATATGCCAGGGAGCCCCAATCCACCCTGCGTGGGACGGGAGCAGAGACAGCCAGGAGGACGCGGTGTCACCTTCTCAAGAGGCCGTGATGTTTGACTGGTTTCTCTCCTGCAGCCCTCGACTGTTGTGGGAAATACATGTGTCTCATGACCCCGGCGGGCCCAAAGGTTCCATCATGTTCAGAAGGTCACTTCTCCTTTGGATCGGTTGTGCCTAGCACTGTTCACCCATAGGTGTGTCATGGGTGATAGATCACATCCTGCCCGTACCTAGCTGCTCCGTACAGCTCATCCAGCAGAATTCACTCCCAGAATTCACTCATCTCAGCGTTGACTTTTCTAAACAGGCAGAGAGTGACCCAGGATGCTTTGCATTCCCTGCCCTGCTGCAGCCGCTGCATCCTGAGGGGGGGACCTAGGGAAAATGCACCAAGGGAGCTGTGCAGCACCCAGCGTTCAGATTAGCTTGGCTTTGGGGGAGATTCAGCAGTGCCCTGCTGCTGTGCACAGGACTGTGTGGAGTCCTGGGTGACAGAGCTGCCCGAGGAGATGGAGTTCAACCAGGGGGCTCTGCAAGACACTTTGGAAGTGGGAATTTCACAAAAGTGCAGAGCAGCGGGAGGAAGAGCCCCAGGGAACTGCTGGGGGTGAAGTGGCCCCAATGGGGAACAGCCCCAGGAGAAGCAGCAGAGCTCTGAGAGGAGCAGAGCCTCAGAGGAACAGAGGCTGCAGCTCTGCTGATGTGGCTGGTGGTTGGGGTGACCCATGGGTTGGTCAGAGAGCTGTCCCTGAAAGCTGCTGTCTCCGACCGGCACAAGTTGCTTTCTGCCTGGTGCTAGATCTATCAAAATATTGCTCTGAGCAGCTTTGGGACTTCCTACATAATTATGGGCTTGGAGCCTGTAATGAGGGAAGAGCAAAGGGAACCTGGATGTCGGAGGGGAGAAATCAGACTCCTACAGCTGGCGGGAGCCCGATGCCTGCGCGGGCGGCGCGTGCCACGAGGTTCAGCGGCTCCTGCCCGTGGTCGCTGCTCGATAAACAAGCCAGGTCTGTCGTTGTCTTCAGTAACTCTGCGCCTGCCTCCGCTAGCCTTGACTTTTTGGCTTGTCTCTGTATTTTTAGCTGCAGGACACCCTGTCCCCGACCTTGGAGAGGACCTGGCTTGTCTAATACCTTTCTAAACACGTAAAACCACCTCTCACCCTTTGCTGCATCTGTGTTAAAAGGAAAGGAGGGTGTCAGTGCATTTTTTTCCACCGTTACACTGTTAGAACTAGACCGAGGCCCTGAAGCACAAATCTCTATTTGCCCGAGAGTTTATTTTACTTAACTTTAGCTGTGTTGAATAAAAGTATTTGAGGAAGGACGGGAGAGGACTTTGTCCTCTCTGCAAGGTCCCGCAAGGGCTGGAGGAGCCTTTATGAGCAACCACCTCAGTGGTTAAATGCAGGACCTCGTGGATGCCAAATGTCAGGTATGGACTGATGCTGCTTATTTAATTCCTGTGCCCAAACTGAATGGGTTCAGAGCAGAGCAGAGCCCTCACTCCCATGCCCCAGAACAGAGGTCTCCAGCCCATGCCTTTGAACTGCTTTTCATCTACTCAGATCCTCTTTTCTCTGCCAATTCTCAGCAGACATCTCTGCGAAAAGCTGAGGGGTATGAAGAGCTCTACTCTTCTAGCTCATACCTCCTTCATATAGAGAGAAGATGAGGAAAATAAATGAACGCATTCAGTAAATGCAGTATTTTCATGTATTTTCCTGACAAAGCAAGGGAGCTCTAAAAGATAAACGTCTTTTATTCAGAAGTATAAAACAACTTAGCCTAATGCAAAATCAAATGCCATTTTGAGTAAATAGTTCAATATCTTTCAATATTTTCAATATCAGGATTTTGAAAGTGTTGAAATTTGAAAAGTGTTTCAAAAATGTTTGCAAGGGTTACGTTGCACTGGGGTTTCTGTCAGGACAGTCCAGTTGTGCGGGCAGGACTCAGGGAGGGGAAGGTGCTTTTTTAGCAAGTTACATCCTTGGGTGTGCCCAGTCTTGCAGGTGCTTCGCTGCTGTCATTCTCTGGTCCTTGTCACCAGCCTTCAGGGCTGGAGAGCTCCAGACCGTCTTTCTCACTTGCTCTTTTTGCACAGAAGTCCTGATTCCAACTCCCAATGGGACTTGGGCTTCAATATCCATGTGAGTAGTTGCTGTGATGAGGACTGTTTGTGGGCTTGGATCTGTCCTCCCTGTCCTCGTCCAGCAGAAAGCGGCTCTGCTTGGGTTGATCATGCCGTGATTGGCACTTGTGTGATGAAGCAGAGCCATCACCATGCCAGACGTAGCCAACTTTGAGTTATAGGAGGAAAATGTATATGCCTTGGGCCATAGAGTTTCTTAACTGGCAACTGCTGCTGCACTCGCATGGACGATATTATTGGACCTTCCTGTACAACTCGTGCTGCCCGAGCTAATCGCTTCCTATCCATGTGCCAACCTGAGCAGCTGGGGTATTTCTGTGCTCTTTCTTAATGTCTATCTGCTGTGCCTGGATTAATGGCAAAACACCAACAGGAGAAGGCAGGGAGTGCAAATTGGCTGCAGAGCACAGCAGCAGCCAGCACTGTCGCAGGTTCCCACCCTGACCTTTATCTAAACAGAACTGTATGTAACAGATAAGAATATTTAACAATAATTAGTGTCACATCAGCCTGGGGAACACAGTGACTACATCAAGCCAACAAGAATTCCACTGCAAATTGCTCCAAGGAGAAACGTCGTATGTGCAGCTGGTCCTGTGCCAATGGTGCTGCAATGGAACGGGCGGGCAGCGGAGCAAAGCAGCTTTTACAGATGAATTAGGGGCGGCGTAATACATCTATACAAACAGACAGTGGAGAAGGAAACACACCAGTTTGTGTCCAGGGCTCATCCCCGGTTCCCGAGGGGAAAGCGTGGAGCCCGGTACAGCACTGTGCTGACACAGGGGTCTGCTGGGCTTCCTTGCACCCCCCGCACCCGGCAGGGTCGGCGCCTCGTGGATGATGCTTTGGTGCACTCGCTGCAAGCTCCGTGGGATGTTTCTGTTCGCAGCACGGAGCCGGGGAGAGCCCGCGGTCCCTAATTCAATTTAAAATACAATTACGGTCTGTAGCAGCCAGTCAGCGGCAGTGAATTTCATCAGTGCAGATAACAAACTGCCTGGAAAGAACTTAACTCCTTGCTGCCCACCCGGGATGTGCTCCCAACCCTGGAGCGTACAGAGCCGGTGCCCAGAGCAGTCCCTGCAGGGAACGTTCCGACCACCCTAGGGTGCCTTGCGCCCTTGAGTTGTGACTTCTGTGGGTGGCTTTGGCATCCGCTCTGTCCCTTTACTCCAGCTGAGCTGTCACTGCAGACAAGCCAGAGCCACTTGGAAGAGCAGTGGGATAACAGGGGAGCAGCAACAGCTCCCATGCAGACATACTGTCCCTGGCAGGTCCTTGATGAGGCTCTGGAGTTTGACTTCTCCTGCCTTGGGCCACATCTGCTGCTGCCACCGAAAGGTCTCTCGTCCCACACAGGGAGCAGTAAATGAGACCTCCCTGAGGCTTCCCAGCACAGGCGAAGATACAGAGAGCTTATCCTGGCCCAGGCAGTGCTCCTCGTGCCAGACCATAGAAATATTGATTGCTGAAAAATTGCAGCAGGCGTTTGGGTTGAGCACAGGACAACCAGAGAGGCGCGTGCTCTCAATCCTCTCCTCATCGTTGATGTCAGTGTCCTGGTGCTGGGCTGGTGTCCCCTGTGCTGGCAGGACTTCCATGCAGGCCTGCTCCTCCTCGCCATGTCCCTGCATGTCACCCTCCATCCCACAGTGTTTTGCTCCCAGCCTGCAAGTCATGGCCTGAGATGCTCCAGCAAGCCTTAGACCCTTGGTGCTATGAAGAGTTTAAGGTTGTATTGCTTAAAAAATAAAAAAAGTAAAGCAACCAGAGGACAGTGTTTTCCCGAGGGCCAGGTCCTGTGTTTCCACCCTGGGTTGTATTTTCCTGTGGTTGCTGAGGGTGGTGAGGCATTTGACTTATGTTTGGAAGCCCTGGCATGAGTGTCTGGCCCAGCTGTGGGCTCCTCTGCAGCTCCAGGTGGGTGGAGGAGGCATTTTGAAGCCGGGCTTTGGCATGTGGCCCCATGCGGATTTCATAACTGGGTTTTGGTTTCTTCAGAGAAAAAAAACCAAAAGTGTTTTGATATTAAGCTTTGATTTGCTGGTTTGATGATTGGGGCAAGAGTTGTCCCTTGATGTACGGCCTCAAGCGTGGTCAGGCCCTAAAGGATGACAGCAGAAATCTGAGCTCGCCAGGCATGGTTCATCCTCCTCCACTGAAACCGACTCTGCTGTCACCTGCTAGCCAAGACAGAGATCGTTTCCTCTCCGAGCCACTTCATAGGCTTCTGGAAAACTCCAGCACAAGCAATCAGCGGAATTCCGTTAACCTGGGCTGTGGGAAATTGCTCCAAAAATTCACAAAGTGGTAAAAAGCTCAGTCAGAGTATGTTGCAGTCATCCTTGGCTGGTTCCCCGAAAGCCAGTGGTGATGCAAGGAAGCAAATATCTAGCCTTTTCTTTCTTTCTTTTTCTTTTTTCTTTTCTAACTGGACGCTTGTGTCCATCATAACAGATATTTATTAAAGATAAACTAATTTATCCACATGACCGGCTGTGGGAAGCGTTATTGGCTGTAGTTAGTACAGATGAGAGTGAGGCGCAGAACTAGAGCCCAAGGTTATGAAGGGATTCTGGGAAAGAGCCAGGAACTGGTCCGTCTGCTCCTGAATTTCTCCCTGGTACCTTAAAGGCCTTTGCTCTTTGCCATCCCTTAAGCCAGCCTGCTGATCTGCTGGTCGCTACTTGGTGAAGTTCAGTCCTATTGACGCAATGAGAGGGTGTCTGATATGCTCAGCCACCAAAGAAACCTGACTCAAGGTTGGGTGAGCAATGGGAGTATCTGAATGTTGAGTCACTGAGGAGCAAATCCAACATTGAAGGGTCTGTAAGACTGAAGCCAAAGCACTGCTTTAAAATAACAAATTATTTTCTGAGACAGTGAATTTGCATCAGAATCTAGCTGCAGGACTTTGACAACAAAACCTGCAACTATTGGTTAAAGTGTGCAACAACTTATTAAAGTGTACCAGTTAACATGTAGTCTCTCTGCCTATTTTATTCCCATGGCCTGAGGTATAGAAATGTTAGAAAACCAAGCAGTGTTTAAATACAAAAAAGTCCTCATGGACAGCCCATGCCCAAGGAAGTCCCAGGGCAGAGAAGAACCTGTGATGAGTTTGGCATTGGGCTGCCCCACATTGAAAGACTCAAGGATGGGAATCAGTTACAAAGATGGAGCCACCTGACCTGCCCTAAATCCTATGGAGGACGTGTGACAACATGAAAGATGAAACCCACCTCCTGGTTCCCTTCTAACTACCCTGCTTTAGCACACAACTCTGCATGAGCAGCTTAAACCATCTGCAGAGCTCACTTTGCTCTGTCTTGGTCCTTTTCTCTGCAGAGGATGCATTTAGGTTGACTTAGATCCTCAATACTAACTGACAGAAGTATTTCACTTTGTTCCACTCTCCGGGCTCTGGATCATGCAGAAAGGATCTGAGGGGCTTTAAGGAAAGTGTAAATCCTTTCTTACCCAACTGACAAACTCTCAGCTTGAGGGCACTTCCATAGTTGTTTGGTCCTGCCTCACCAGTGAACATAAGGGGATGCGTTGAACGGAGTCAGGCATTTTATCCGGGATGGCAAGAGGAGATAACGTGTAACACAGAGAGGAAGAAGCAGGAGCAGCAGTTTCCACACTACCTGTGAAGGCAAGTGCTGATGTGCTCCCACTTGCATGTCCTCGACACCCTCCGCAGCATGAGGAAAGCAAAATAGTCATGCAAGCACTGTTGCTGCCTCAGCATACAATGCTGAAATTACGTTCTATTCAAACCACTTGGTTTCCCTAGAATGCCATTTCTTCTATCCCAGCTCAAAAGGAAAATATTCTGAGAAGTTTGAAGGCACACAAAAAGAAAAAGGACACCAAATCGAAGATGAATTTTCAATTTGCACTTTCAGATTCCTGCTGAGACATACTGTTAGTGTCAGCCTTTTATATGTGCAACCTGAGCTGATGCTATTTCACACCCGCTCCACGTTTGTTTTCTTAAATGACAAATAACCGTGATAGGCGGTGTGAAGATGAAGCCTCTTCCCCAGCAAAACTGCATTTTCTGGCCCAGCTGGGGAGGAAACCACAGGAGAGCAAGGTCTTTAGGTTTAATGAAGTAGGAGTTTCCTGCAAAATTAAAGATAATCTTGTTTGTCACAAAAAGCAAATCAAAGCAGATGTGGTGTTTCAGGAATACTGTGCTTCCCTGTGATGCCCCAGGAACTTTTTCAGGTGGTCCTAAGTCTAAACTGGAAGTATCTCAACTCAGCTCAGATGAAAGCATCCAGTCCATGACAGCTACTCTTTGGAAATGCATGTTTCCATGCTACAGCATTGAACTTTTTGCTTTTTCTGGTGCCTTTGATTCATCTCACTGCCAGTGCCAGTGCAGTGGGTTGCATTTGGCTCGTGGGTCACGGGCAGAAGGTGGGGCAGTACATGATGCTGCAGGTACATGCAAGGAACAGGTTTCCTTGTGCAAGTGAGACTAGTGTGTCTCATGTTCTGCACATGGCATGGGACAGGTCCAGGTCTACCCTATTTCATACACAAATGATAACGAGACACGTCAAGGCTAACATGCCAAAGCACCCAAAAGGGACACAGACCTTCTGTTTGCAGACCATCTGACTTTGGTGAATAGCAACAGGTACAGATTTGTACCTGAAAAACGCTAGCATCTGCAAATAAGTGTGTTTTATCAAAACTATTTTCCGTGCATGCTCTTGGACTCGCTGTGTGGACAGCCTCAGCCCCTTCCCTACCCGAGATAGGAGTGTGAGTGTGGTGCCATGTGGGGCTCTGAACCCTTCTGTGCCAAGGACCCGAGATACCAAACTCACAATTCCCCTTGGCTTCTTGATCAAAATTCAGCCCTTCGTGGCATGTCCTCTGTCCTGAGGATGAGTATTTAGGTTCTTAAGGGCCTATGGTATATCTTAGTCAGTATCTATGCTGCTTTATCCTTTATTCCTTCCTCCAGCTTCCTCTGAATGCCATCCAGTCCCAGTGATTTATTACACTTCAGTGTATTTTGCTTTTATTGGAAATTTTATATTTAATTTTTATACCCACTATCATTCAGAGAGAGGAGGGAAATGCTTTGGGGGCCTAAAGTGAAAATAAAACAGCACACTTTAGTGCATTTCTTTTGTCTGAGTGGTTTTGTTGTGTTTTCTCTGCAGTTTGGCAGGGTATTTACTCCCTCCTGCTTAATTTTTTAATTGCTCAGAAATGGTTGAAGTGGTTCTAGAAAAATCACAAGGTGGCAATCTATACTGATTAACTCCAGCCTTGCAAGGACAGGAACCTGCTGCTCCCTGTGCCTCACTGGCTCATGCGGGAAAGAGCTCAGCAGAAGAGCAGGACAATTTGGGCGCTGGCTTTGGCAAATAGGGAATTATGGAGCAGCAGAGGTAAACTTTCAGTTCTTATCCCCCTTGGTTTTGCTGATGATGAGTTCTGTCTATGCCACCACCTCTTGTAGACCGTCCATTTGAGGTTATGAGTCCATTTTGTAGACCCTCTCTGCATCTAACTTGTTCCGAGGGGCAGTAATGTGGCCCTTGCTGTCGCAGAGGCCCAAAGAGGTCGAGCTAAGGACAGAATTTTTGATGCTCTTTTCTGCGCTGTGCACCTTTTCTTCTCACATATCCGCTCTTTTCTCTCACTTTTGGGTTGTTTTTATTAACGAGGGAAGGAAGGCTTTAGACCTATCAAGGGTGCAAGGTGAAACTGCTTGCTGTAGTGCAAGGACGGAGGGTAGGAGGAGACATTCAGAAACGCATCCAAGACTCAAGCAAAGTCTCTGCTCCTCTTTTCCTGATGAGACCTCCTCTAATTCTCCATTTGCCCCATTCTGTCAGAATAGCAGCAAAGAAAGGAGAAATGAGACTGACAGTTGTAACCACAGCAGAGCCCATACCTGGGCCACAAGCCATTTTCCAAGCCAGGTTCCCCATGTAACTAAGAGGTGCTAGGTTCAGAGCTCTGTTCAGGCCTGGGTTGGCGTCAAGCCTCTATTACTGTCCTCTTTCACTCCTCCACTGCACAAAAGCCATTTCTGCACTCACATCTTTGATTTCAGTGTTTCACATATTCAGTTGAACTTCTGAGATCTACCAGATCCCTGCAGAAGACCATTAAGACCCAGAATGATGGGTCTCTTGAAATGGAAGGGAGCTCAGGAGACAACATGGGAGAGTTCATCTCCTCTTGGGTTCTTGGGTGACAGCAAATGTGGCCCCAGGGAATAGTCACCTACTTTAGCCATTGTCACTAGGGTGGTTTATGCAGAGCTTTGAAGCTCTATGCAGGAAGAATTATTTCTTCCGCACTGCCAAATGTGTGGAGACCTCTGCTGTCACAGCCAGCGTGTGACCTCTGATCAGCTCGTTAGATACGTTTGTCTTCTCTGTTGGTTAAAGCCCAGTGGTTCATTTCTCTGTCTCTTTGATCCGTTCTCAGTTTTAATTAAAGCTTCTTTTTGATCTGACCTTCTGCAGTGCAGGGCTGTAGCATAATTGAGGCTGAATTGAGCCTCAAATTATGGAGGGTCTATTCTGTCAGGCTGGACAGATGAACTAACCCTTCACCTTAGCATTTATTATGATTGACAGAGTCCTGACTGCCCCTTGTGTCCCCTCCATGAGATCAGGCAGCCTGGATATTCGAGATCAGACAACCTGGATATTCGAGTATCTCACAAAGCAGGGTGAAAATGTGTTGTTGTTTCAATAAAATAAAATAAAAAGCCTTGAGTACACAGGAAACATTTCTTGGAAAGCGAACAGTAGTAATAATTTACCAACTGAAGAGGATGGAAAACAAATAACATAGGAATCTTGCACTGGTTTATTATCTATTTTGTGTTTCTTCACTAGCCTAAGAGAGTTCTTGATTTTTTTAGGAATGGCAGTTGGGTTTAAATCTCTGGATCTTGTTACTGGTTTAGGCACTGGAATGGGGGTGTGGAAACTGGATTCGGTGCTGTAAACTTTGGGTTGTTGGGACTTTGCATTCTTCAAGACAGTCCTTAGTGTGGATCCTGGGGTTGGAGAGCACAGCGCACGCAGGAGACTCATCTATATCCTGTCTGTTTGAGCACCAGCTCCTTGCCCCAGAGTTCTTGAGTCTGAGGGAGGAGCTGGTGCGAATTTGCTTGTAGGGAAGTGAGGATTTGATAAGATGTAAAACCCACCTTTAAGGAAATTGCACAAATATGCTCTGCTCTGAGTCAAAGACCTTCCTGCAAGGAGGACAGCTTTGCCAGCCTGCTTCTGCAGCTGCTGCTGCACAGAAACGTGTGCAGTAGGCACCTGCATGTTGCCCAACATAAAAAATGCCATTGGGTGTCCTTTAGCTGCCATTCCTACTAAAACTGCCTGTTTTAGTTTGCACCTGGTGGGCCTCACAGGTGGGAAATCAGTGCATGGCATGGAGCGCAACCAGGAATTTCAGCCCTTGGAGGGAAGGGGAAGCAGCTTAATGTGAAGTTCCAGCAGGAATCCCAGCAGCTCAGGGGGGACACAGAGAGACACTGAAGTGACTTAAGAGAAAATATGACACTTAGGTAACAAAATTTTTCAACTCAAGTCAGCCTGACCCAAAGCAAAATTTTTATTTTCAGCTTTTCATCACAAAAGCTGAAAACCATAGCAAAGCTTCTGTTCTAATATTGAATATTTCAGTTTTCCCTCAACATGTCCCAGCCAACATGACCAAATATTCCTGTCTACCTCTGTCTATCAGTATATTTGTCTTCTCTGCAAGCATCAGCATGCAAGATGCAAGTGTTTTTCATGGGAGTTCCTTAGTTTGAGCCAATATGAACCAATATATTGAAGTCCTGCTGTTCCAAGTAGTCAGTCCTGCTAACAGCTGACTGTGTCTTATGGTTTGAGCTTCTCATTAAGCAGCTCAGAGTCTTAGGTCTGAAAGTCCTGGGTCTGATCCTTACAGACAACCAGCCAGAGACTCTCATTTCCAATACAGCATACCCTTCTCTGCTGAGGATTAGAAAGTACTGGATTATCTGCTTATCACAACTGGCAGAAAACTCTGTGTCCTGATTCTTGTAGGGTGAAGCTGAGACTGTAGAAGGGAACTACGTCTTCTGACTGGTGAGAAGAAGGACTCTGAAACCCCAAGTGCCCACACCATTGCAGGTAAATAACTGATTTTATCTTGTTTTGTGGTTAGAAATGACAAATGGTACTGAGAGGTCTCTGCTGTTGTGGCTCTGCTGTGCAAGGAACGACTAGATATGGGGCAAGAAAGACACCTTGCTTGAGATGTAGAATTTATGAGTAAGTTTCGTTCTGGATTCAGGCTTTCCTAATGAGCCTGCTGAAAGGGGTCTTATATTGACCTGGGGTAAGTGTTGGCAGAGCCAAAGTCTTGCGGATATGCTGAGAACCTACATTCCCTTAAGGATTGGGAGCTGGTGAAGTTAGTATACCTTAATCAAACCCTAATAGGCAGACCTGTTATCTTTTTGGACATGGTGGGTTTCAGCACATTTTCATTTCTGATTAATTGTGTGTTTGCAGCATGTTGTAAAGGCATGTGGGCATGCTTATGACACCTGGGTAGTTACAGGGCAGGCTCTGGTTTTGACTTTCATGGTGCGCACCCCAGATAACCAAGTCAGAAATATTCATCAGCGTGCTTGCAAGGTGACAGCTCTGGTTTGTGCTGTGTCCGTTGTGGAGTTGGATGAGAAACGATGGCCTGAAGCGGCACTTGGGCATTTTATCTCATGTTCCACTTGCAAACTGGGAAGAACACTTTTCTGAGCATAGTCAGACCATGTACTGGACCTTTCCCACTACCCAGCTTGGCCAGGCAGGCTGAACCAACAACAGCTCTTTGAAGAAGAACTTCCTGTGGAATTTGGGGTCAGTTTGAGTGACACTGTGCCCTACGTATTAGGAAATGCCCTATGTATGAGGAAAGACTAAGCGAGCTGGGCTTGTTTAGCCTAGGGAAGACTGAGAGGGCATCTGATCAGTATGTATGGGTACCTGAGGGGAGAATGCAGGGAGGATGGGGTCAAACTCTTCTCGGTCATGGCCAGTGATAGGACAAGGAGTAATGGGCACAAATTGTGACACAAGAAGTTCCGTCTCCATGTGAGGAAGAACTTCTTTACTGTGAGGGTGACAGAGCCCTGGAACAGGCTGCCCAGAGAGGTTGTGTGGTCTTCTCTGGAGATCTTCCAAACCCCCCTGGATGCCCCCCTGTGCCCTGTGCTCTGGGTGTCCTTTCATGAGCAGGGGTTTGGACTAGATGATTCCTAGAGGTCCCTTCTAACTTCAACCATTCTATGATATGCTAGTCCAGGAATTCTTGGGACTTAAGAAGGAAAAAGACAAAGTGTATGTGACCAGGTAAAGCCCCAGATTGTACTGGTGGGAGCTGTGTTGTTGGTTGCTGCACCTCAGCAGAGGCCACATTCAGTAAATACAGATCTGTGAGATTTATACTTTCAATCTCACCTGGAAACATAATCCATGAAATTCCATCTTAACAGAGGCATAAAGATTCCTCTGAACTTTTTCAAATACAGATTAGGAAATTGAACGAGAATAGGAATTTGGGTTTGTTTATGCTTTATCTAAAGACATTTTTTGCCTCTAGTTCAGTGTACCATCTCTTAGCAGCAATGAAAATATCTTTATGTGAAGTAGGGCTAAAAAATTCTGACGTGGCTAAGCAAATGTGCTGGCTAAAACCCTTCTTCATGAATAAGAGAAATACTGTGCCCTAATTCCATAGATAAGGATTTAACTTACCCAGGGAAATTATAGGATTCAGCAGCATGGAAGAAATACTTTATTTTTCAAATATCCAGGATATTTTCCAAAAGAACACTGCCAGCAGGTTTTTAAAGTTTTCTTTCGGCCACCAGCATGTTAAAACCTGCTGTAGCTGTGCAGTTAGAGCAGTAACTGTAACTATGGGCTCTTCTTTTCATGCACGGCATTTAGGTACCGCTGAGCTGTTCCCTAACAGGAGGAAAGCACCTTGTAGTCTGCATGCCAGGACTATGGGTCTTGAGCTGTGGCAGTTCTTCCCTTTCACGGGACTTTTCAACTCTTGAACTCTGCTGGTTGATTCTTCTCTTTTTTATTTTTCTCTCTTCCTCTCAAGTTTTTGGGAGTTCACAGAGCAGGACCTGAACCCAAAGCGGGATGTGAAACTACTAATTTTTCGTGCAATACTAAAATATCTGTGAAAATATCAATTCTTCAGGCAGTTCAAGAAGGACATTGAAGGTAACTTTGGAGAGCTCAGAAGGTTGCTGAAAATGCCCCTAATTCCAGCAATGCACTCAAGAAATACCTGGTTTTGGGGTTGACCTGTAGAAGGTGGAAGTGTCCCATAACGGGAGGACATAAAGTATATTGCTAGGGTATAGGTGGCTCTGGAAAGACTGGATGGCTGAAATTTTGTTTCTACCTTCTTAGAAGCAGCCAGTGTCACTGAGTGTCATCACTGGGTCTAATCACAAATAAACCCAGACTCTAATCACTTGTTCAGGTCATTTATCAGCCATGACCATTCCTGTCCTTCCAGGATTAGCCCAGTAGCCCAGTAAGCTGCGATCTGGTGGTGACCTTCTTAGCATCTCTGTGGCCCAAAGAAGGAAACAATATAAGAAGTTTCCTAATTTAGAAAAGATGGTGCAGGTTGAAAGGAAATTGAAGATGTCAGGTCTGAGAAGAGCCATGGGACAGGCACCAAGGAGGGCACGTAGGGCCATATCCGTTATGGCAGAGGTAGCAAGATATAAACATTTCCTTGATAGAGTTGCATGGTCCAACCTAAAAAAGGATAACTGTGGGACCGTAATATGCTCATTGTCTATGTTTTCATCAAGGAAACAAGTGTGCAGTAGGATAACAGATGTACCTGGAGTGCCTGTGAAGCTCTAATTCTTTCAAGGACTGTACAGATGTCACAAACAATGAGAAAATAACTCCAGCACTATAGGAACAGAAGTACTGCACAAAGTCTTGAGAGTGAATTTAGCCTTTGGTTGGCTTCTGGGGCTGTTGTTTATAACACACGTGTTGTAACCCTGATGCAAGGATGGGTAAGCTCATCGTACGTGGATCTAGGCAGACCTAGCCATGGCCTTTGAGGGTTGTTGGTTTGCAGTGTAGTTTTATTTCTCTGTAGGCAGTTACAATCAAAAGTAGGTGATCTCTGCAGTGTGGATACTGCTGTGTGTGCACACTGGTTCTTTTTGTAATTTAAGGAAATTATGGCAGGTGATTACCTCCTCAGCCCGGTCACTTTGTAGCATAGGGGTGGAGGTGGAGAAGCTGTAAGATGGATATTTGAGCAGTTCAGAGCAGGCAGTGGGGTGCTTGGCGTGCTTGGCACGCTCCACAAGTTCAGACCTGTTGTTCCTGTCTCTTGGATGGAGCCAGCAGCAGGACAGATTGCCAATGTTTGCAATGGAGGTGCAGAATTTGTGGTATGGCATTTCTTCACAGTATGCTCTCTGTGGGTGGCCATGCCGGGACATGCATACTCTCATGCTTGAGACACAAACCGTTTTATCTGTGCAAAACAGAGGAAAAAGAAACCCCATGCAAATCCCAGTCTACTCTGTAAAACCAGAGGATAGCTAGCTATAACGCCTGGTCTGGTGCAGCAATGGCAGCCTTAAGAGCACCCCAACTGGGAGCATGTCATTCCTTCCTCCTCATGCCCTGGCAGTCCTGGATAACCTCCAGAGCTCCCCTTCTGTTAGGTTGTGGGTTTGCTCTGGTTAGGTGGCCGGTGAAATGAGAACATGATTAACATTTTAGTGCTGAAAAAAAATCTGATTAAGCTCGTGTCTTCTATCCCCTCTCATTATTTATATTCCCTCAGTTCAGATTTGTGGCTGCCTTGCAGTAGATGTCATTCTAAGTACGGATGATTCTGGTAAGATGACATGGGGAATTTAAACACAGATAATCTGAATGACAAGAGAAGGAGGGGAGGAGGTGATTTGAGAGATTCATTCCCACACTGCGTATTCCACGCACCACATTCATAAGAAATGCACTCCTTGGACCCACTGTGTGCAAGGGACTCCATCCCTTTCCAAGGGCTTTTGAAAGTGGGTCTCAAAATAAGTGGCTTTGGCCCTTTCCCCTTCCTTCTTTG
This sequence comes from Eudromia elegans, assembly GCA_003342815.1. Taxonomy (NCBI): domain Eukaryota; kingdom Metazoa; phylum Chordata; class Aves; order Tinamiformes; family Tinamidae; genus Eudromia; species Eudromia elegans. The sequence continues at coordinate 976,678 of PTEX01000261.1, read as the reverse complement.
CTAGTTCCTGTGCGATATAAATATACGTATTTAATTTCAGCACTCAAGACCCCCCCCAAACTAGCAGAGAGGTGTTGGGAGACGCCGTCATGGTCAACAGTGGATTATTTTTCAGTGCCTCCAATTTCAGCCTTGATGTCCAGCCAACAGCTCCTGTAGGACCTAGGAATGAGTCCTAATGAGTGCCAAGCCTGACTCTTCTGCGTGTTTCAGCCTGTTCCACCTCACAAATGGTGTGTGGATCCAGGAAGGCAGCTGGAGCTGCGGAAAACAGGAACAAATTCCCTGGAAAGCTAACACCCCCCTAGTCTTTATCTGCGGAGGCAAATAAATCTTCATTTATCTAAATAAATGCGGAGGCCCTGAGTCTCTAAGCAGACTCTCTGGAGCAATTGCCCACCTATGGAAATAATCTAATGAGAAGGGCAGGATTGCTTGGCAGGAGAACGTTCCCATACAGCTGCTTCATCCGGGACGTGCTTTTTGCACAGGTTTTGCACATCCAACTGATCCAGGCTCATCTCAATGAGCAAGGAGCGACCTCAGAGCTCCTGTGCCGAAACGCACGTGCTCTGATTGGGGAGAGGGGCATGTTCTTGCCACCAAACCCATCGTTAAGTTGTTTGTTTGCCTGGGAAGCAGAGCACGGGTAGGTGGTTTTGCTGGAAGACGCAGGCGTTGCTCAGAACGTTGCAGTTGAGAGGAGCACTGCCTGCAAGCTCGGCCCCTGCTCGCTCGGACATCCTCCAGGGTGAAGCTGAGCCCTTCTTCTGCCCCTGCAGTTATTCTGCCTATGCAGCGCTGAGGTCAGCTGCCTTCGAGCAGGAACCAAAGCAGTTCCGTTCAAGGATCAAGTTGTCCCGTGAGAGCCAAATCCATGTTGAGCTGCTCTTCCTGGTGCCGGAGCCTTCCGTGGCAGCAGAGCTACGGATGCAAGGCACTGGCCTTCCCTGGGAAGCTGGTTCCTTGCTCTGCTCAGGGAGCCTTCATGGGGGATGAGTGGAAGAAAATGCCAATTAACCCTCATTAAATATCTTCAGTGGGTATTTAATTTCCTGTTTAATAGGAGATTTCCTATCTAATTTAATATCCTAAGAGGATATTAATCCTAACCCTAAATATCCTCAATGGAAGATATTTAATGAGCTCAAGCCACCAGCTCAAGGTAGTTACCTGCCCAGCCAGGGTTAAAAATATCACAAGGAATCCAACACCTAACCTGCCATGTAGAAGGAGGTCTGCAGAAAAGTGTTTGTGCTCTGAATCTGGTTAGCATAGATAAATAATCCCATACATTGTACCTGCTTTGAGCTTGAATGCCAATAAATCAAATAACTCAAGCATATGTCTATTTTAAATTTCATAAATCCAGTCAAAACTCTTGTGCTCCCAGTAAGCCATGGGTTAACATCCCTTCCTGAGCCAACAATTAAATTCTGAGCTTCTTTCCTGCGATCAGCCAAAATGTTTGAGTCTTTTGAGAGCTTAGTAAGTGATTCATAATGAGCACTGAATCTGAGAATTAAGTTTTCTGCAAATCTTGATCTTATCAAAATAACATGTCAATTTATCTGATTTTAGAGGTTTGTTTTTTAATTCCTGGATTTACATTTAGAAATTATCTCTGTTTCTCAGGCTTCTCATCACTTGAAGGTTAATTCAGATTACAGTAGTGCCTGAATTGAAAATGTAAAAGCTTTTTCTGCAAATCACTCCATGTGTAAGCACCAGCTGACAGATGATCACACAAGTCATTTCTACTCCTAGGGATGAAGATAACGCCCATGCTCAAGCTTCAGGTGCAGGGGTTTGCAGGAGGAAACCTAAAACATATTCCTAATATTTTCCAGAGGAAATTTAATTCCTGCTGGTAGGGTGCATTCCCAGTGCCTACCAGTACAGTATTTGCACAGTATTGGAGGGAAATGCAAGGGGACAGGATTTGATGGTAGATGAGGGAAGGTGCAAGTGTTTGTCCTAAGTTAAGGTTCTCCACCATATTTATACCCAGATTCCCTGCCCAGTCAGTCAGGCTTCAGCCATCAAATGTGTCCAGGCAGCTTTGCAGATCTGGGCCTGAGTTTGTCAGTTCTCAGACTTCAAAAGGGAACAACATTGCTGCCACTTTTAAATGGTGTCATGGCTATGAAGACATTGGTTCATGATGTGCCCAGGTACTTGAGAGAGGAGATACGTGAGAACCTCCCTGCTTACTCAGTATGTCCTCTTCTAACCAGGGAACCATTCTTCAGCTGTTCTTGTGACTTCCAGGGCTGGAAAGTGCAGCAGAAAGCAGAAAGAAGGGGATGTCTCAAAATGAAAACCTGAAAATAAACCTCACTTTACATATTTCTTGTCTGGACTTCCCTCTGAGAGGGTGCACTGGCATGTGCTTTATGGGATATGATAGATCTGACCTTGTCAGATGCATCAAATATGACATGTGAGCATGGATTTTTTTAAGGAGAGAAATAAGAGCTAGCAAGAGATGCAGGAAGGACTAGCAAGCAGGTGGCTGCCTTGCTTCATCAGTAAAAACCCAGGTCTGAGATTTGCATCCAACTAGGTTTGAACTGGGGATTTTGGGGAGTTAGCCAAGAGAATGCATATGTTAATATCCTGCTTCTCTCACCTTTCATTGTTATGGATGATTCTTTCATCAGCCACTGACCTTTCAGATGCTGTGGCGTGGCATTAGGAAGTGGCACTGGTGTAAAGGACCTTGTGCTACCGGGATAATTTAGCTGAGTTCTTCTCCCCTGTGTATTCAAACACATTCTGAGTTTATATCTTTGAGTTTATAATGAACAGTGTGGGGCAGGATGGTTTTTTCTCTTCTAAAATCCTGGTTTTTTGTTTTCATCCTGTGGGTGACATTTGAATAGAAAAGGAAGGTGAGAGAATCAGTAAGGGCGACCTGAGGTCATGTTGTAATCTTGGAGGGCTGATCTGGGTCTCCTGCGTTCCTCTGCCAAGTGGGCTCAACAGGGACAAGTTCTCCATCACCTCCTTCAGAGCAGAGAGACAAACAGGGAACAGGCAACAGGGGTCATGATAGCCTTGGTATTCTGCTCACCCTGGGCTTCTTTTGCATGCTGGGGGAAAAACCTGTAATCAAACTGACTTCTGTTCTTTTCCCTTCCTCCCTACAATCTTGTCAAGGCTCACCACAAGGCATCAGGCAACAGTGAGAACTTGTCCCTGCATCCCATTGAACCTCCTGCAGGTTATCTCATCCTTCAAATTCACTTTGTCTCATTTTCCTTGTTATGTCCTATCTCACCTGCCAGCTGGGGTGAACCTTTAAAACGTGCCTCTGCTTGCATCTAGCACAAAGTAAGTCTGGTTCCTCTTTGGGATTCCCCAAGCAGTGGTAGCAAATGGATTGGAAAGGGCTTAACTGGAAGAAGTTGTTGGTGTCCATGGGCCAAGTTTATCTTCTCTGTGATGCATACATTCATCACCCATGAATGCTGCAGACTGCTCATGTCCTCCCCACTGCTTGTAGTGTGGTGGTTGCTATTAATCATTTCAGCATCACTGGAGGACATGAATATTCCTTCTTCCATCACGAACTCTATTGCCCATCCATTGCCCGCCTTACTACTTGGTGGATTTATGTATTATACTCAAATTTTTTCCAGTGAAGCAGGAAACAGGAAATTCCAAATCTCTCACAGGACTCCTATTGAATAGTAGCTTTCTGTGCATCATCCCGGAGCCAGGTGCCTGTGCTGGGCTGGGAAAAGTGACCTGGGTAGGGGTAATCACCCAGTGTGGTAAGGGCTTTTGATCATCTACCCATGTCCCGACATAGCAGAACATGAGGGCCTCTTATTCCTCTCATGCACCAAAGACCCATTGAACATCAACAGCAGCATCTAGGGGGGAGCTATAAAAGAAGTAGGAAGTGATTCCGGGGCTGTGATTGCAGCCTGAATTTGTGAACTTTAAAAAACGCCCACAGAGTGAGGAAAGGCAGTCTCAGAGGAGGCCGAGTGGGATCTGGAGAGCTCAGAGCTGGGACCTGGCTCCATCGCCAGCTCCCCATGTGATTGTGCCTAGCTCAGCACAACGCTGGCATGTGCTTATGCTTGAATTCCTGCTTCGTTAGCTTGAGCCCTAATTCCTCTTTGGCTCTGTTCTGATTCAAGGGAAAAAAAAAATAAAATAAACCCCTTGCCTTGTCTATTAAGTTTATACCATCTTCTGCTTACCATCTTCTTAGCCTTTTCTTGCACTTCTGAGACAGGCTGTTCGTTTCAAAGGGTGATGATTAAAAGGCAGATGAGGTACAAATCAGATCTAACGCTTCTTTTTCATCTGTGACTTGAAGAGGCTGAAAAAAATAATGTAAATATTCCCCCTACACACACGTGTCCCAAAACCCTCTAGGGCCCTTCTAAAAATTGCATCCCTACCCCTTACAAGAAATCCCGGAGGAGGAAATCAGTGCATGGACTTCATCCATTGACAGCCTTCCGATCGAACACCGATTTTGGGAGCCCTGCAGTGATGAGCTGTGGCAGTTTTCAAAGTATGTTGCTCTTGGTGACACGAGAGACTACGAAGCCTCCTGTGGTCTTGGCAGCCCTGTAGGTGCGCCAGCATCGAGGGCCAAAGACGCTGAGACTTTGGAGGAGGGAGCAGGGCAGCAGCAGCTCCCATCCAGCCTAAGCCCTGCAGAGCTGAGATGCCTCCCAAATTGCAAACAGAAGATCTGCCAAGGCCTAAGTCCTGGCTTTGGGATACTCTCATCCTGCTTGCTGCAAAGCCAATGAGGTTCTTTCTATCCATTCTGGCAAACAGTGACAAGTCCTGTGAAAGCCACCACTGTGCCCCATGCCCGCTCCGTGCCTGTCCCTGCAGGTAGCACCCATGTGTTTCCCTTTGGGGGTGCACAGCCATGTGGAAGGCAACATCCCTTGTCGAGGGATGAGGGAAGTTTATCCCGTGATGAACTTGGCTGTGCAATGGGCTCTCGTTTTGTACGGCTGTGCTGTTATCTCCCTCCCAGCAATGCTTCTTCTTTGGATAAGGGGCTTGCTGGCTTCTGCAATGCTCCTGTGCTTCTCATATTCTTGCAGACACACCTGCCTTGCTTACCTGACCCTCACATGCGGTCTCAGGGCTTCCAGCCTCTACCTTGGCTCCTATTACACTTTTCAAAGCCTCTTCATTCCCCCTCTAATCTTTCCACCAGCACCCATGGTTTATGCCTTGGTTATGCCTCCCTTCCTTTTAATTAATTTTTCACACTACCTTGCTCGTCCCTGTTGCCCTCTTTAATTTATTGCTCACTAGCCATCATAACCCTTGGGCAAGCTTTTAATTTATCTCCTCCTGCTTCCCATTGCCCCGCTCTGTCCTTTCCCTTTATTGATTTCTCCAGCTTGCTTTCGTCCTGTGCTTGCCAGCACCGTAGCCTTCTCTTCCCTCCTCCTTGAAATTGGTCTGCTGAATTTATCTCCCCACATTAGTGACCTTGCTTCCTTGTGATCACAGGCCCAAGTGGGCTGAGCTTGTGTTGGTTGGGTCCCCACATGGCTTGCACTTGTGTTTCCATCTCGAAATTAATGATAGATGTTCTCATCCAAGCTGCCCTAAGGAGGAAAGGAGCCTTTAACTCATTAACTTCTTCCATGTTGAGGAGAGTTGGTGGCTGTAAACCTACCCAGGAGCTCCATAGGGTCTTTGCTGACTTGCCCAGAGGCAAGTAGTTGCTCTGAGAATAGAACGATGGATTCATTTGGACGATGGATTCATTTGGATGATGGATTCATTTGGACAGACTTCCTTGAGTGTCAACGCTGTCTGGGGGAGAACTTTGGCTTTGACCAACTCTGTACTCCCGCTATTTCCCCATCAGTTAGTGTGTCCAGACGTTCCTGCCCCACAGAAACCTTCCTTGCCCGTAGCCCAACCCTCTTTCTTTTTTAGGACTATTTACCAGCCAGCATTAAAGTGAGCAAGACATGGTGGAAGGAGAGAGGATGTGAGTGCCTTCTGTTTTGTCTTTGCAGCTGCCCCACTGCCAGTCACAGCCTAATGCACAAGAACCGAGCGTCCATCAGCGCACACAGAGAGGGAACCTTTAGCTTTGGTCTGTGGTCATGACAAATTGAATGCTTTTATTTATGATCCGTAAATGTATGGGCCATTTGCTTAGAGACTGGTTCCTGCCATTAACACAGTGGATTTGGAAAATGCATTACTGCAGATGCCCAGGTTATTTAGTTATCTGTAAGTGTGTGATTTGCAACCTGAGCGTGAGCAGCAGAGGGGAGTTACTGCTAGGTACCATTTGTTTTAGAAAGCACCCAAAACAGCAAGATCTAGCGCCGTGTTACTGATGGGTCAGCCTGGCTCAAAAAAAACCAAAAAACAAGCAATATGGGAAGCCCTCACCCACACAACCATGTCTAACCTTGGATGAAATGTGAACTGTGACTGCCCGTGATGCTGTTCACAGTGAGACCTGGAAAGAAAACAGTGGCATGAAAAGGCTGCAGACACCTACAGCGGTCAGTTTAACTACTTTGTTTTTCCATCCTAGCTCAGCTCAGGTGTGGTTTAATATACCATGATAATGACTTCTGAAGGACCAGAAAAAATGCATTAGAGCTGTATGAAAATTGGTTAGAGATTGCAAAATACAAGCAAGCAATGTGGAATATTTTCCTGCTAGCCATTTGGATGAATGGCATCTTTGCAGAAGCTGATCCAGGGTTTGTAATAGCTGGAAATCCAGGCAAAAGCAAGCCAGAGTCATGCTGTTGGCACAGAGAAAGTCAGCTCCCTTGGAAGACAGGCAGAAATTGGTCATTTGAAATGGGAAGTTATCTGCCCTCAGGTCCCTGAACTCTCTACACCTCAAAATGCTCTGATCAGATGCTCGTTTGTATCCGCAGCACCCATTTTACCCATTGTGTAGCTGAGGTGGCAGCATGTGGCTACTTGGGTAGGAGAGCACATCGATGCTGCTGGTCGCCAGAAGCGTATTCAGCTCCCGCAGCTCCAGCCTCTTGGCTGTCAGGCTGGTAAGAGCTGATGTCCAAGTAATGAAGTGCCTATGAACGGCAGCAGGGTTAGACTCTAGTCTGTGTTTAGCATGATTAGATTGCACAGCAGCAGCAATGACACATGGGGGTTTTTTTACCTGCTCATGTTTTGTTAAAACTTAAGGCTGCTCAAAAGATGCTGGGTAGGCAACAATCCCCACCAAGAAAATATCTGAGCATCAGAACATGGTGTATCTGACAACCAACAGACCTGCCCCAGCTTGGTGAGAGTGGGGATACGACTGAGGAGCATCCAGCAGGTCCCCCAAAGCTCTCTCGCCATAGAGACTAGTTGAACACTATTGATTTATCTGGTAGATTGGTTGTAAGTGCTTACAATTCTGCAATTGTCATTGTTGCATTTGTTACTAGACCATTAAAACAGCCCATCTGGGCTCCAGGTGGAATTCTTCAGAGACCTTTATTTATTGGGTCCTGGAAGTGAGAATGTGGCTGCTGTGTATGGCAGCCCATCCCCACTCTGATGTGGTCTGAACTTAGAACCACACTTCCCTGCTGAGCTCTTATGTTCTGCTTTCCTCTTAGAGATTATTTTCGGTGCCTCCAGTTTTCCATTCTCCCTTCTTTACTCAAACTGGACATTGCAATGGGAATCATGCTGTAAACTCTGGAGACGAGTCGTTTTCCCAGTGCTTTCAGGGACAAAGCCATAGCATTCAGTAGAATTCTGATCTTCTTCCCAAATTAATATTCTCTCCCTGTCCATCTTAAGGCAGTTTTTATGGCTTTATGGAAGAACTTCTCCTATCTCTGTAGCTTTATTTCTTCAGATGCATGAATGCTCCTTTTTTAATGCAGGAAGGGAATTCACCCTCACTTGACCTGATCAATACAATGAAGAGGTCAACTGCTTTTGTGGTTGCAAGTTGGGCCTAAACACTGAAAAATAGAAATCCATACTATCCTCTTAGAGCTAGAAGAAGGACTTCTGCTGTATTTTTGCCAAGTTTGGTTTGAGACAGCAACTCACAGGGAAGGACGTGTAATGGGTTGGATAATTTATCTTTATTATGAGTTGTAGTTTGCAGAGGTTTGGTTTTTTTTTCCCTGAAATTCTACAGAGTTGTCCACACAACAATGTCTGCACTGTCCAATAAATCTGCCTTCCCAAATAAGTGACATTACTTTCTGTCCCTGTAGTTTCTCTGCAAATACAGAACTAAAATAAACAATATCTGCATTTGCAGGGGGAGGAAGCTGTATTTGAGCTTTTCTTGGACGGGTTATAAACAGAATGGACAATTGAGATATACTGCAAGTCAAAGCTATACTAAAATTCAGAACACATGCAGATGCTGCTTTATGGCACATAAACCCAACGACATTGGAAAAGCACATCATATTACCTTGTATTTTGAAGCTAAAGTGTTCAGCAACACGGAGAATTTATGGAGGAGGAGGTGATTCTTTCAGGGAGTTTTCCCTCTTGCTTCTCCACAAGCAGAGTGTAAGTAATGTTCATGGAGGCTGGAGACTCCACGGGTGGCAGAAAGGGTACGTGAGGTGGTGGGGGAAAAGGCTGCTTCAGCCTGGGGAAAGGGCTTGTTGCAGGGGGCTCAGGATTGTGAGCCCAGGATGGAAGCCTTGGTAATGCCCGCGGTATATTCTGCTTTTAGCAATGGTAAAAGGAGGAGTGACGAGTTACACAGAATGTAGCAACACGAGCAAAAGCCATTAGAAAGTCCTGCTGAGTAAATTTAAATGTGGGCTCTTTTCTCATTTTTGGCTTTTGAGACTTTTGAATGAGTCTTTCTGCAAGTACTCTTTTGCATACACTTAGAGGGGGAAAGTGATTTCACTGATCACCACCTGCCCTCTGTGGCTGCTTAGCTGCTACAATTTGGGCAGGATATGGAGCTTGCAAGCCCTAGTGTTGCAGTTCCTGTTGCCTTTAAAAGGATTTGCCAACCTATGGGTTATGAAAAGTGCCTAAACTTGCATGAAAAGAGAGCCTGCTTTACTGTTTGACCTACAGCTTTTCCACTGGGATTTTTCAAACCGAGCTCAGACTGCATTGCTAGCTACTCTGCGACTGCCTGCCTAACTTTTTGAGGATATCACTGATTTTACACTGCAGTCACAGATTGGGAATATGAAATGCTTGTGATTATTAAGTCCATGGTAAACATTTTAATCAGAGAAGGAGGCTAATCTTCTGTTGACCCAGGTATCTGACATGGGACTTTTTGTCCTGATGAGCGTTTGCCTAAATTAATTTCAAAGCTTAAGGTCAGAGATATGCCTGGCTGTTCAGAAGGTACTGGAATAATTTGTGGCAGAAGCCCAAGTGTTAGGGCCATCTGTCTGCTCTTAGTGTACTCAGAAATAAAGCTGTGTAGCATAGCTTTGATTCCTTTGGAAAAATAATGGAAAACAAACTCCACTCCTACTTGCTTCGCACCAAGTGATCATGGAGATGTGTGAACAGGTTGGGCAATGAACTTTGCAGAGTAAGTCCAGATAAGTTGTTCTAGCCTGCCTCATTTTGAGCCACATTCAGTGATGTGCAAAAACGTCGGCCTTAAGAGCTTCTCTGCCCCAAAAGCTTAATTTACAGCCTCAAATTGCCAGATGGGGTCAGTCATGTGCATGTCAGAGATGTGCAAAGCTGAGTGGAGTTGGGAGGAAGCTCCCCTTGAGTCTCGCCCGCCCGTGCGGCTCGGGATGTCCTCTCGTGCCACTGGCCTGCTGGCTGTAGTTCACACCTTTGGTGCCAAGGCTGAGGACCTCTGGATGACGAATCCTGTAGTGTATGGCCCGTAGTCCTGGTGGTGTTGGGACCTGCCTCCTGGGAGTTGCCAGTGGACCAGTCTCCTCCCGGATTTTTGAAGGAGGAAAGTGTCTTTCCTTTCTGTCGTGCCAATGTTGGCACTTAAATTCCTAAGAGAAAGGGACTGGAGCTGTAGGTCCTATCTCTGGACCTTCCTGCGGACTGCTGGTGATCTGATGTCTAATGGCAAGGTCTCTCCATCCTGAAAGCCTCAGCTGAGACCGATGCCACCGCTGCCCAGGATTGGCAGTCAGGCTGGAGCAGTGCATGAGGTCCATAGTCATGACATGACCCCATTTCTGTGCTATGGCAATAGGATGCATCTCATCTGGTCAGTGTGACTTATCTCATGGAAGCATCCTTTCTCCATTGCTTGATGCCTGGGGTTCTGCCTAGGCTCAGCTCACTGACAGCCATACTTCTGTGGTGCCTATGGTCATGCCTCAGCCCCTATGGCATGCTTTGGGTTCTTCACTTTCATCTTCCATAGCATCTGTGTCCATGAGCTCAATGCCAGGCCTGCTTCGTTCATGCAGCAAGGCTCCTTTGTAGGCAATTGCATTGCCAGAGGAAGGAGAACCTCCATCTGCATTCAGCTGACTCCTACTTTCTTCTTAAGCCTTGATCTTAGTCTCAAACTTGTAAAATTGCAAGGCACTGGGTTTTTACAGAGATTTTGCTCTTTGTCTATGTGGCAGGGAGGCTGATGGAAGTCTTAATACTGCAGGAGGTGTGCTGCCAAGCTGTACAATGCTAGACTGTGTTAGCCCTCTGATGTCAGGAACGTCCCTCCAACAGAGAGCTTTGGAGAGGCGAGCGCTTCGCCTTTATTTCCAGGCATGTGTACACACGCTGCTTTTTTGACTTCATGTTTGGATTTGCAAAGAACCCCTCACATCAATCATACCGCCCGTGCATTTGGATGTTAGTATGGGGGAAAAAAAAGAAAGCAGTGTAACGTCCCTTCTCTGAAAATGTCAGCTTGCAAGACAGCCGTGGAGGGGCAATGGGGAGGCCTCAGCGAGGGGGCACAGCCGAGGTGCCTGTTCGAAGCTCCAGTTTCACTGTTTTTGCACATTCGGGAGCACTCAGTAAGAGCCCCTTCACATGACGATGCTGCCTTTTCCTTTCTTCCATCCTCTTCCATATGGCTCATACATGTCCCTCTTCTCCCTCGCTTTGTGCCAGACAGGACATGTATAGACATGTGTATGGTGGTGGCCAGCATGGTGAGGCACTCTGACTGTCTTGTACCCCAGCGTGTGATCCTGGGGGCTCTGCACTCCAGTATCTGCTTTCTGCTGGGCTGATTTTACTTTTCAGTTCTAGAAATAAGCCGGCACAGGAGACAGAAAACAGAACCTGTGGTTTATAAACTGGAAGTGTTTGTATTCCAGAAGGCTCCTCCTGCACCCCTGGGAGAGGGGACTCTCCAGCTGGATGTGATCCCTAGCACGTGGTCTGGCCAAGGGGATTCCAGCTGAGACACATGCATTGAATCAAACACCATCTCACTGGGAGACAGGCTCCAGAGGAAAATACAACTTTGGTACCCTAAAATGCAAAGACCCTCAAGCAAAATGTACATTTTCCTGTATGCTAACAATTTTGGAAGGGTCTTTTCTTATTTTCTCCCTAAAATTCCATGGTAGGAACAGGTGTTACTGTTTTTTTCTCTGTTCCAAACCTGGCCTCGTTCAAAGTAAGCACTGCTCACCCCATTAAGATTTGTTGTACCTTCTCCTCTGACCACATCCATCACTTGTCTCACAACATTTAAAGCTCAAAGCATGGGATTAAGGACTGGAGAGAGACAGAGACATGTGCTTCCCTGAAAAACATACTTGCTGCATTTAGTATTGTGTTAGCAGTTGGGACGAAGTATACAAGTGAATAAATATGCAACGTGTTATACCAAGTAACTCGGTGGTTCTCGGTTAGCACCTTAATTGCCTTTTCTTATTTTTTATTTTATTTAGTATTGACTCCAAAATTACCAAGCTGAGTTGCAAGTGTTATGGAATATAAAAAAGAAAGTCTCTTTATTGACGGTTTGGAATTATAAATTACGTTTGTCGTGAAAAATGAGAAACTGGCTATTTAATGGGTTGCAAGTTGCAATTTGCGTGCATGTAGGTAAGAAAAGCACAGCTATCTGGGGGATTCTTCAAGATCACTTTTCTTTGAGTCAGCAAAATTCATTGCTGGGAAGGAAACAGATCTATATGCTATAAAACTTCCAGCTAACAAGGATTTCAGTCCAAGGGATTGCTCGCTGCGGAATGAGAGAGGCGCTGACACAGTCAGGCTAGTGGTGGGTTGGCCAAAGAGCAATGGATGGAGCATTTGAGGTTTCCAGCCTCGAGAACAAGCTCAGCACGCTGCTGCACAGCAGAGGGAATGGAGGGTGACCTGACGTGGCTGCTGCTTCCTGACCCAATCCCTTGACAAACACCACGGAGAGCTTGTCAGTGGAGAAACATTCATTAATGCCATTAATTAGAAGTGAAGCTTATACACAGGGCAGCAGAAGCCTCTGGAGATTAAGGGGCTCCACTCTTACTAATATGGTGAATCACAATATTTAGGGCAGGATTTCCTTTCGGGGAAAGAAATGGGAATTATCCTGCTTAAATGCGCTGATCTGATGAGGGAGATGCTGAATGGATTGATGTGAGAGCAGGGCAGTGATCTGCAAGGATTTTGGGAAGAGAGCAGGGAGAGCTGGAAAAGGAAGAGGGAAAGGGTAGGCGAATAAACTGTGTCTTTTGGCTGCTTCCCTCTCTGCAGCTCCTAGTGTTTCTGTGCAAAGCCTTCCCCATGGCATGCGGGCAGGAGGGGCCCCTGCTGCTGAGGCTGGGGTGGGGATGGTCAACTTGCTTGCAAATGGTTGCAACTTGGATCAGGGACCCTTGCAACAGGGTTGCTGCAGCCCTGGCTTCACCTCCAGCTGCTATCTGCCAGCTCGGTCCCCGTGTCCACCAGGAGCTTAAAATTAAATCTTCATAAAATTAGAAGTTCCTTTTTCACAGCAAATTGACATAGCGACCATTTTCTTTCAAAGCTATTGTGTTTCTGATATGAAAATCTAGAGAGATAATATCTTGACAAAGCGCTGTATTGTTGCTTGGGTTTTCAACCTAAAAAATACGGACATTTGCACAGCTGCATTCTTCCACAGTTTCCTTCCAGATGTTTAGTGGGCTCCGCTTTGCAGCTGCTCTCCAGGGCTGTCAAACAGGGAACCACCCCATGCCCTGCCGGGCTGGAGCCACCACCGCGGCAGAGCCCGGCTGCCCCAGAGCACGAGTTGCTTGTGATGAATAATCCCGGGCATTATTTTAATCCAGATGTGTTGCAGGGGCGCAGCTCAGGGCGGGCAGGCCGTGTCTTTGAGGAGGGATACGAGACGTGGCTGTAGCAAGCCCATCAATAACCCAATGCGCAGCAGTTGCTGTGGGTAAAACGGGTCTTAACAGAACCTCGTTAACACCAGGGTGCGAATGCGGCTGGGTGGAGTTGTTTGTGGTGTTTGAAACCTGGAACCGTGAGAAAACTGCCGGGATATATCCAGAGTGTGTGAAATGCTGGAAATAATGGAGCGCAGGGTGGGCATTTGTGTCTAGAGTGGTGTCAAAGAAGGCAGGGCTGCAATTTGAGTGCTGTAGGTTTGCCCTGGCTGCCAGGCGCCTGCGGGTGCTGCCGCTTGCCTCCAAAGCACGTGAGAAAGTCTGATGGGGGGTTAAATGGAGATGTCTTTGGGCTGCAGATGCCTCCAAATGCCCAAATGCCTCCAAGCTCAGCCCCCATTAACATCCCAGAACAGGAATCTTCCACGAATGCAATGTTACCTGTGAGTGACAGGAAGGTGTCCCTGGAAATCGGTTTCATTAAGACAAGACCGAGAGGGATTTCTAGGGTATCCGTGTCTGCACATCTCCATCTCCATCATCTTGTCACTGCCTCCACAGCTGTGGCCAGGAGAGAGCCTGGGGACTTGCGCCTGGTTGAAGCGTCCTTTTCAGATAAGATGTTCAGTTAAGATGTCAGCAGTCAAATCCCCCCATTTCTAACTTGTACCAATGGTTAGTCACCTCCCTACTAAAATTTGTGGCTTTTATCGCTTTTGAATTTATCTGACTTCAACTTCCAGCCATTTATTCCTTGCTGTCTTTAACCTCTTTTCTTGTATTGTCCTCACGTGCAGATCTCTATGAGCTTTAATTACATCCCCTTCCAGACTTCTCTCTGATCCACTGAACGGACTGAAGTCTTTATTTTTCTCTTTGTTGAACACTTCCTTCAATCCTTGCAACATGTTGTGGTTATAGTCCCTGCTTTCTCACCCCGCATTCTTTTTTAATTGATAAAACATGTGTATCAAATATGGCACTTGTGCTTTGTAACCTAAAGCGCAACACTCCCGTTCCAGCACCAAATGGCACCAGTGGAGATGTGCCTCTGAACAAGGGACGTCACCGTCACCTGGCTGCAAAGCCCCGGGACAGTTGTCTTGTCCTCACCTCTGCGGAGATGGGGATCGGGTCCTGTCTGCCCCCTCTCCTGGATGGGGCTCTGTGCAGAGCTGGTGCATTGAGGACCTTTCTCAAAGAGAAGTGAGCAGAGATATCAATGTTATGACTGAGGCCATTCTTTTGCTTCTACAGCCATTTTCACCTGACCGTTTACACAAGATGCCCACCAAAATACTGATGATTAGTAAAGGTGATTATATAATATATACATACAATCTTTATATATTATATAATATATGACTATATAAAAGTGATTTACACCACTTGCTATATGTAAACACCAGAGAGCCAACGAGCTATTTTGAGTAATAATTGCAAGCACAAAAGCCAGAAATGCTCCAGAGTTTGGAAAAGGGGCCGTGTGTGAGCGCCATGGCCCAGGACAACTTTCAGATGATTATTTCTAAGAAACACTGCCTGCAGCATCCCATGCCATGAGGGGACAGGCCACCTTCATGCCTTCCCCATGGGGAGCAGCTGTGCCAGGCTCAAAGTCAGGTGAACAAAGCAGAACGTGAAGCATCTTCAGCCACTTGGCTGGACTCCGAGCAGATCCAGTGATACAGTGGTACTTTCTCTTGAATCTTTATGTCCCCACCCCAGTGAAGGTAAGAGGTAGGTGACATCAGCCTGAAGTAATGTCAACCTTAATGCTTCTGTAAATAAAGCCACAGAGATGACTGTGGGACAACACCTGGTTCAGTTTTGGCAGGCTTGTTTTGGACCAATTTGAGCTTGGGTAGCTCTGAAGTTCATTCCGCCAAGCTTTGGTCTCTGCCTTCATGACTTTCCTGCTTTCCCTTGGGTGCTCCAGGAAAACGGTTGTATGGGAGACTGATGCTGAGACATTTACCTAAAAATACACGGAGCTGCCACTGCCAGGCCAGGTACTGTAGGGACAGGCCCTCTGGGCAGAGAGAGACAGTCCCGAGGTGGAATGAGGGCACCTTCAGCTCCACTTGGATGCTTTTCTTTTTGATCTGGCTACAGGAGAGAAAAGGAAAGCCAGGGAAGGGACCTAGACTTTTCAGAGGTTTCCTTGAGGTTGCTACAATGGCTCTTGGTGACTTACTGGCTTCTCTGACCTGATTCACCCAAAAGGAGCATTTTCCTGCCTGTGAACATTCCCATGGAAACTGAATCACTTTGATTCTGTAGCACTGTGACAGCTGGGAATCTGGGGTATCCTCTTGCAATGAAAGAACCTGTGAGGCTCTGCAGCAGGTCCCCTAAAAAAATGCTCCTATCACAGTATTAAAGCAATTCCAGGGCTGTTGCATCCTCATTTCTTTCCAGCAAACCCTCCAATGGACACAAAGAGGGGCTGTATTTGCATAATCTTCACTGTTTTATCACCCTCTCATAATTTTTGAAAAATGAGATATCTGAAGTGCTTAGCTCTGTGTGGAGTGTCTCATTAAATTTCAGAACTGTGCTTTCCTAGGCTCCGTTAATTAGGCACTTGATTGAAAGTGTAAATCTGAAGGCTCGGGTATTGACTACAGCTTTGCTAACCTAAGGTGATCTGTTCAGTGTAGTTAAAACTTGCCCAGCCAATTTCTTTTCTTAACATCCTTCACCTTGCCATTAAGCAGACATCACGGATTGCTGGAAAACCCTTGTTTCTTCTGCGTTGGCTGGAGAGAGCATCTAGGATTTATTTTAGCTCTTGGGTTCCCCTGTCACTTGTCTTTTCTACTGCAGCTGCTTGTTAATAGAGATTGCCTGTTCATTTAGCAGGCAGCAATTAATCACACAGAATCACTGAATAGTTAAGGTTGGAAGAGACCTCTAGAGATCATCTAGTCCGACCCCACTGCTCAAGCAGGGATAGCTAGAGCACGTGGCACAATTAATGACCAGCAAGAATATTGTCTTGAATGCTCTAGCAGCCTGTTAGTCTGTTTGACTATTTTTTTTTTCAGTTCTGCAGCATCTCTTAATGGTTTCTCGTAGCAAATAGAAAGCACCGTGTCAATGCCAGTGTGCTTTTCCCATCTGCAGTTCAGGTGTCAGTATTTACAGATGTCTGAGATAGATAGAGCCAAGTTTAGAGGAGTATCTATGTGGTAGGTGTCCATCTGGGAGTTCGGTGTGATGGTATGAAGGGGCTGCTGCTGTGGGTCACGCAATGGTACATCTTCAGCCAAGCAGCTGTAGGATGCCTAGCAAGGACATGGGGCAGCCGAACCCAAGCCTGGCTCCCCAGCATGTGCTGATTCTCTGCCTCGCATCAGCTGCAGGAAGAAAACAGGCAAGCCAAGAGAACAGATGGAGGGAAGCCGAGGACAGCAGGCCCAGGATGCCTTCCAAGCTGCGCCGGCACTGCCAGGCTGCGTGTGAGCAGGAGGCAGACCAGTCCTCTCAAAATGAACTTTTGTTGCTGCAGTGCTCAGACTTGAGAGAAACAGGTTTGGGGTTGAAAGTCTGGAGTACAGAGGTGCTGGGAGAGAGCTGGGTTGAGTGATGGGCGACCTCCAAGGCACTGCATCCCAGCAAGACAGGTGGGCCACTCCTATGTCCTTAGATGCCCTTCCCCTCCCCACCAGCTAGATCGCATCAATACATGGGGACATCTGCCAACGTTCCATGGTGGTGATCAGCTTCTTCTGGAAGTGTGATTTCAGAGGCAGATGTAGCCACTGTATCTCCAGCTCTCTGCTACTTTCTGCTCAGTGCCACTCTGATCAAGCTGTGATCTCTCTGTGACTTGTGGGGTTCACTTGTACCAACCTGGAAGGGTGGTCTACAGCTCAGCTTTGGAAGGCATGACTTTCTGGGCCTTTGTTTTTCAAGGGTCTCCATTTCTATCTCAAAATCTTCTCCTTTAAATTGTCTCTGACAACTGGTAAGTCCCAGCTACTCCACCAACAGCATCTTAAGAGGCATCCTTTTGCCTTCCCACTCTTGTCTCCACAACCTGCACCATCTCAGTTCAAGTGCTTGCCCCAGAATGGTTTTCTCTTGCATGCTTGTTGGCAATCAAGATAGACCACAGTTGAATTTAATTTTCTTTAAATAGGATCATACTGAAGTTTAATGTCATTTCTGAGTCACAGCTAAGGGCCTTGCTCGTTGGGGAAGGATGTTTTCAGTTATGTGGGCTACTCTTTGCATCCCATTCCTCCCTACCTCTTTGCTCTTGATATTTTCTGACCTGTTTGTAGGCAGAGTTTTGCTGAGTCTGCAGAGTTGCATGTATGAGCGATCCTGTGCACGTGTGTGTGTGGCCAGGAGGACCACAAGTGGATTCTGAAGTGAAAAATGGACTGCTTCTCCAGGCAAATGAACCATATTTATTCTCTGGAGGAAATGGGCATTTTTTGCATTTCTCTACCCAAGCCGAAAGTCTGTTTAAAGGCACAGTGTTATAAATGGGTTGTGGAATACAAGGCTTCACAGAACTGTGACCTGTGTGGAAAGCAAAATGAACCAAGCAGCCCTTTATGGGCTTTGTTGTTCACGTGATGTTCACTCTATCAACGTTGCCACCTAATCCCCTTTGCCGAAGGGTGGCTGTGACCTGCAGGCATAGGTGGTTAATGAATTAACAATGGACATGGGAAGCAAGGCTGTATTAGGGCCATTTATAGATAGGGCTTGAGGCCTGGGAAAGGTTAAGTAGTTGTCTAGGGTTGTGCTGGAAACCCATAGCTGATTGAGGACCTATATGCTGATGCCCAGTTTCTTCTCTAACAGTCTTCTATGAGACAGCTCTGCTAACAGACCTCGGGATTCTGACTAGGGATGGGGAAGCAGGAGGTCCTGTTTCTCCAGTACTGCCAGTTCACATACAGGACTCAGCTCCATCTGCCCAGACTTCAGGGCGTTGATTCACATGGGCTTTCTTTGCAGTAACTTCAAAATGTGCAAAAAGCCCTTTTGATCTTTAATTAAGACTGCACATGTGCAGCATCTTCCCCTTGGGCTTCGCTGAACTGTGAGAGAGGTTTCCAATGGACCTGGCAGTAGTTAAGCTCTATAGCCATCTGCAAGGGATGCTCCTGGATGCAACCTGCACCTCAAGACTGGCTTCCTTAGGGGGGCAGCTATCTTTCAAAGCACCTGAAATCAATAGGAAAGTCTTGGTCCCGCAGTCCCACCACTCCTTTGGTGATCTACTGAATCTGGACTCTTCAGATTTCTTTTTTGGACTGAAAGCATGATACAAGGCTGATTTCTCTTTCAATTTTCTCTCAACACTGCATGGTGGGCAGAGGTGGGGAGACACTGTGGGCAATGCAAATCTCTCCTTCTGTACTGAGAAGTATCGCTTGCAGCTTTTTGCAAACTAAACTGCAAGTCAAGGAGAGCACTGAATAAAGGATATGTTTCCCCACCTTCCACTACATCAGAAGAATTTAATCAGAATCGCTCTGCATTCTGCATAGAGCACCTCGGTTTGTACATTTTATCAGGGACCCAGTCCAGCAAAACACTTAAGCTGAAGGGATGTCTTGTTTCAGGTAATTAGGCTACTCAGGTGCAGGGATATAAGCAAGTAATTATCTCTTTTCCTGAGTTAGTATCAGAGTAGTAAGCACTTCACAAGCTGACCCTTCATATTTTGGAGCAGAGTATTTCATGCGTACCTGTTTAAATCATATGGCCTCCCTTCTACATACCTAGTGTCCATGATCAGGTTAAATTTTCCTTCTTGGTAAACACCTGTTTGAAGTCCTTAATCCACCAAATGCTTCTGAATGTCTGGACAGAGTGTTGCTTTGTTCAGTGGGTAAGTCACACATAGTGACTCTGCTTTCCGGTTAGTCACCAGAATTATCACTTCCCATGAAGATGCTCTTTCACTGGGGCTCATGAGAGCACCAGAGCATGTGACCTTAGTAATTGACTTTCTGCAGATGTGTTTTCTCAAGTACCTCTCTCTGGAGATAGCAAAAGGGGAGTGAGCATAAAGTGGGGGAATTCATTGAAAAGTTCATACTCGTATTCAGAGGAAATGCTTTGCTTTGCTCAGCCAGCTCCTTTCTTAGCTGGTGCTATTATCCTGCAGAATATGATATCAAAGATCACAGCGTGGCTCCATGTACACTAGACACAACAAGCTAATGGCAGTCTTGGTTTGCATCCAACACAGGTCAGGAGGGCTTCAATTTCATTATCAACATGTGATGGATGTTCAGTGATCTGTGTCAAGTGGACAACACTGTTGCAATAAAATTGTAAATATGTGTTGGTCTGTGTTTGTAAAGCTGAGTAAGTTAATATGCCCGGTTTCTGAGTATTTTCATATATGGGTTCCATGAAATTTTCATTCTGTTAGATGCTGCAGTCATCAATGCAGTGCAAATGGATCAGACTTCAGTTACCTTCAGCTGGGTTTTCCTAGCTAATTCTGAGGGCTCACCATGTATTTTAGCTATGTTCTCTGCGGCCAGCTGAGCACACAGAGAGGGTTAGAGTTTCATTCAGAGCTTCATTCAGTCACCCTGTGCATGGCGATCTTTTCCAACAGTGTCTGCAATCTCTCTGTAGTATTGCAATCATAGATTCTGCCTTTTCTACCCCGTTCCTTCTGTTAAGTTAATCAATATACGTTTCACCTGCACACATATTCTTCTCTCTTATTCTTCTCCATGCCTGCCTTTGATGCATGCTGGTGGGATCTCTGGCTTGATCCAGTTCAGCAGTTCAGATATTCTTGTGGTTGTTGGTGTGAGCAGGAGATTTTATGTTTCTGTGACTGGTTTTGAAACTGTCTGATGACTTTGTGGTGGGTTTTCATGGGGCTGAAGGCAGTCTCACAACAGACATCCAATGGCAACTTCAAGTTGCTTTTGAAAGCTAATGCAGTGGGTGTTCACGTGGACGCTATCTTTGGGGCCACCTTCTCTGATCATCTTCACTGAGAATATTTGGCTTATACTTATATTCTTGGGCCTAAAATATAGTAACATACTTCTGTATGCTTTGACTCCACAACTTTCTTCATACTGTGCGACATCATGTCACACTGTTAAAGGCAGGGACTTGTGTCAGGGAGATCTCTCCCTTTTTGTACTCTAACAATAAACCCGTACCTTCAGTGTCTAAGAAAGATCACTTTTTACCCAGATTTCATTTGACTCTATCTACCTTACGTGACTTCAAAAATCCCTGGACATTTTTCAGAAACCAGTGGAAAGCATACACTGAGCAGGACATGTATCTTGTTTTTTTAAGTAATATCACCAAAACACATATTATAAGCCAAAAAGAAAAAAGCTGCTCCCCAGAGCTTTCTGCTGGGACATTCGATGTCTTATCTGAGTACATGATATCACTGCTAAGCTAAGCAAACAGCGACAGGGTCAGACAGTATATGGAGCAGCTAGGAGCCGAGAACAAAAGCCTCTTTGCACTCCCCAAAAATTGATCCCATAAGAATTTTGCTTTGAAATTATAATTGACCCAGGGAAGAAAATTATTTTGTAGACTTTGTAGAACTCATTAAAAAACTCCATCGCTCATCCACAGTTTTTTTCTGACACTTAATCAAAAGAAATGTAACGATCTCTCTAACGAATTAATTTAACATTGCTGGGAATATATCTATTCCAGAGCACGTGGTGCTGATTGTAGGAGTGGAAGGCATTTGTTAGCCTGCCTGTTGTCCCTGTCTGTCACAAGCACTAAACACCTCTAGGGAATTTCAGAAGTTTCTACAACTGGGAGCAATTTTTTTTTTTCATTTTCTAAACATCGGTTTTGTGAAATTTTGAAACTTTAAAAGCTTCTTTAAAAAATAATTTAAAAACAAAATGCACAGTATAGAGTTGAAGCCCATATCAAGAAATTTTTAGAAGAGATTTTTTAAATCAAAGTTTGAGCGTATGCAGGGGGAATAATCTAGTTAGAAAACAGCTCAAATGGCAAATCTGGAAGACCTACCGTTGAGCCCAAATGTAGATTCTTGCTCATGGTCAGCAAGGAGGGTTGGGCAGCGCACTTGGGTTCCTACCAGCAGTTACCCACCTCTCCTCTACACAATTAATGGACGTTCATTGCACAACAGTCTGGCCCCAGCCAGCAAACTCCCAGATATAGCCCTCATTTAAGGGAACATCTCTGTGCAAGAAAGCATTTCCCTATGTAACTATCCTAAAATAGTAATTACTTTCCTGTAAAGAACTTCTTGGATTTTTATGACTTGTAGGGCTGACTTGTAGTCCATGTGTCCTGCCCTAAGGCTAAGGGGCTGGATTGACTTCAGGCGTGATCATGGCCAGCATAGGTGTCATGGACTTGGTAGACGTGCCAGTCCCAAGCCCCAAAACTACATGTAGATGTGCCTGCATGCAGGGTCTTGGAGGCTTCATTCTAAGGATAAAAGCTGGGAGCCAGTCACCAGGTTTGCCCTATACATACTCATTTTCATATAAAATCTTGTCAAAGTTCAGGTTGTGGCCACTACTTCCAGCAGACAAGGAACAGATTTGTTTCTCAAAGGACATTGTGAACCCAGAGTAGTAGCAGGTCCCCATGGTCATTCCCTGATGGAGCCCCAGAGCAGCTGTGGGCTGCAGGGAGCAATAGCTGCTGTGTGAGAAGCCTGAAGCTTGTGTTTCCCTCTGGCTATGCTTCGGCGTCAGTGTTGTGCCTACACTCTGGGTCTTTTTGCTATTGTCATTCATCAAATTTTGATCAATGCTTTTTCACCTTCAGTGAAAATCAAAAATTCATTAAAAAAATAGCATGGTAACAGCTGGTTGAGCTACAGATGTCAAGGGCCCAGTCCTTAAGTAAGATTTTTTTATACATTTATTTTTCTTTGCATTTCATTCAAGACATTTCTCTGTGAGAAAAGATGTCTTTGCTTTGCGTGCTCGTCAGGGAGATACAATTTTAGGAAAAAAGTGCATTTCCAATTTAAACCAAACCCAAAACACTCTTAAGACCTCATTTTTAATTGCCTTTTAGGTTGTGCTGTCTTCCAGAACAAGTGACGTCCAACCTGTTCGATATGCAACTATGATGTTTGCTAAATTTTACCATATCCTGGACTCTAAAGAACTGTTATTTTCTAATCAAACCTTCTGTAAGGTTCAGTTTCACCACAAATACTGTTCCTACGCTAACCTTGAAATTAGAGGACAGATTAGAGGAGGTGGCTGGAATAATTGCATGTTAGTTTAAATCATCCAGAAAATCAAGGTATTTGTAAATACTTTAACTAGTCAAATTTGTGGAGTAATCTTTCAGACTGGTTTATTCTGAGGTGAATGGTCTGTGCAGTGATTTTTGGTAGTCGTTCCCACCTGGCAGTCTTTCTGGTGGATGACTGATACCAGATCAAGTCTTGCTGATGCTTCATTCAGCACTAATCCTCCTCCACTGCCGTTAATGGAACTGGTCATTGACTTCGACGAGCACAGGACAGTCTCAGAAGTTTGCTGAGCAACTGGTGTTACCAACAGTGGTGCAGAGCAGGTTTGGCTTTGACGGTGGATCGACTTTTTGACTGCCTTGTACTAAACTTTGAACATGAACTCAATTCTTTATAGACATCAGTGGGTTGAACGGTGGAGCAGACATGAGTGTCACAGTGGTAAGAAGAGTTTTCAACCTTGCACACTGCTAGAAACCAAAGAAACTGGTGCAAAGGAGGAAAGATCTGACTGCAGCATTAGTTCTCTTTTGTGTAATAAAGCACAAACTCTAGCTGAAAGATTTTCTAGAGACAGTCATTCAGAACTTTGCAGTCCGCTCTGCAAATTCCCTGAGAGCTAATGAGGATTGTACTCATGTTAGTGTCTTAGGAAGGCCTCTGAGACCTTGTTAGAGGTCTTCTCTACCTGGCCACTGATTTTTTGTGAAACTTGTAGGATCTCTCATCTGTAATGCAGGAGCATGAACCAGCCATAAGAACAGGTTCAGCATACACGTACTATGCCAGTCTTGCCCTTTCGTCCTGAATTTCATCTCAGCCATGAGGTTTTCCTTCAATCCATCCTCTGAAACCATGGTCCAGAAAACCACCATGCAGTACCCCGGGGAGAGATGTGAGGGAGCCCGTGGATGGGCATGGTCCTGTTATGCAACCCAAAAGCAGGGCAATACCTACTTGTCATTAATCCACAAGCTGGCTGCCTGGGGATGCACATGCAGAAGTGCGTCGAGAAACCAGGTCAGTAAACAAAAAGTGACACTTTTTAAGTAAAAATATATAAATCTCATACCATTTCCTTTCACCACCCCTGCCTCTAAATCCTGCCAGTGCTGCCAAGCAGCGGGGCTCTGCTTGCTTTTCTGAGCGTCTCAAAATGATGAAAATCCCTCGCTGGCAAATCCTGAAATTACAGTGGGGAGCATGAGCTGCTGATCAGATCCAGGCTGTCGGGTGCAAAACTGAGACACACTGGCATACACCTCCCCAAGGCTTTGCATCCTAGGCCCCGCTGCAGTGCCCTGGGCACGGCGTAGAGATGGGATCTAGCTGAGAAATGTCTTTTGAGGGGTCATTTGCTGTCCTTTGGAAGGGCATTGCCTGGTTTCCTTCAGATTTCTTGCCTGGATGGCATTGCTCAGACCAAATCTATTCATTTTTCTCCTTTGCAATGATAAGGGTGGGTCGGTGCATGGGTGATAGCACAGCGCAGAGGAGCACAGATCAGATTTAGGCTGCTGTTAACTATCTTCAGCAACTGATACCAATCAGTGTGTCACCAACCTCTTTTCTCTGTGAGGGAGATTGTCCCCAGAATAAATAGGTACACAACTGCATGTAAAATAAAAATCCCTTCTTTTAATCCCACTCATCCCATCGAATCCCCAGCCCATGTAGGTTTGCTCTGGATGGAGCTGTGTCTCATATTCATTCATTTCCTTGCAAAGAAACATAATTATCCCTTTGTTGCTTGTGCACAAAGTCATCTCATGTGTTGTGGCATTGAAAAATTTCTGAGGATATGCAATAGGACAATTGCAAAATGTTCACAAACTTTTCCTTCCTGCCTCATAATCTCCAGAGAGCAAATAGAAAATATTCAGTGCTTTGAAATGTTGATGAAATTTCACGTGCAGAAATTTAAAAAGAAATGGAAAATACCCTCCAGATACTGATGTTCCCTTCACTGGAGGAGTAATGAAGTTTATCCCAGTTTTGGCAGGGCAGAGCTGGTCCAGGGGAGAGGCACACAGTGTGTCTAGTCCAAGGAGCATGAGACAGGGTCTGTTGTCTCCTGTGTCCTTGGGCATCATTTGCCTCATTGTGCTCCTGACCTCTTATTCCCTCTGCCATGAACAAAGCCACCATAGACGACCACCATAAATTGCAACGTGGTATTTTTACTTATATATAAAAAAGCAAAAAGATAAAACTTCTGTCCTCTGTTTAGCAGAAAGATTATTTGTATCATGAGCAGTTTCATATCTTTTCAGTGGGACCAGCAGCCTGAGGAGCATCATGCAATGCAGCAGCCTCAGTGCAAGCAGTGGGGTTGCATGTCAGATTGTAGATGGGTTTCCAGCCTAGTTGTTTGGATTGTTGAAAATTGATAGGACTCCTGCCCGAAGACGGAGCCCAGAGCTCCAACTCTGGCAAATGACATGAATGTGCAAAATACATGGATGACATCTGGATGTACAGGGCAACCTTGGGTCTTCACCTCTCTTAATCCAACCGTGTTTCGTTTTACCACAAACAGAAGTAAAACCTCAACCCCTTCCGTCTTCATCTGATCAAGACAGGTCATGGGTCCTTGTGCAACTCATAGGGGTTGTGCTTCAATGTTTTTAATGATACAGTCCAGGCTGTTGCCATGGTTTCATCACCAGCGGATCAGGGTGTAGGAAATGGGGGCACCCTTTAGAGAAGGAAAACCAGCATTACCTCGGGAAAGCATTATTAAGTATTTTTGGGGTATTATTATTGCTTTTTGGTCATTTTTGCGGTGCCTGGGCATTAGAAGGAATTAAAGCAGCTTGGTCCAGGCATTTTGTGCCACGCTGTCCTCAGTCCTGCAAAAATAAACGCTAAATGTGATGTTTTCCTCATTGCACTACACGTTACATTCCTCTGGTCTCCTGCGTGAACCACCGCCCTCAGGCGTAATCCAAAGCTTTAGGCTGTTTTAGCATTGAAATAGTTCTGTGCAACCCTCTGTAGGATGTCCTATTCTTTTGGCACGGCTCTTGCTGCTGACCTGGGCTGGTATTTCTAAGTGGAAGCCTTTAATCTTGCGGTGAATGTCCCAGTGCATCCCTTCTGCAGCCTCTCGCTAGCCCATTAGAAGAGCACCCGCTCGCTGTTTATTTACCCGCGTGTGTGCTTATGAAGCAAAAGTAAATGCTATGGGATTACTCTCCTAATGAATAGATCTCTGTGTGCATGCATGTAGTGCGGCATCTTACAAGTCTGTCTCAGTGGTTTTTAGGACTGAGAATGAAAGTTATAATGAGCAAAATATTGATTTCCCATAAAGGGGTTTTAATCAAATGTCCTGACACCCCTTGGGGGGACGGAACTTTGCTACAACACCAAATTGCACTTCATACACCATCTATTTTTCAAACACCGTATAAATGAGCCTGCCCACTGGATATATGAGCGCTCCCAGATGTCATACATCACAGGAAATAACAAACAGTGCATCTGGCCAGGGAAGAAAGAGAGCTGGCAAACCTGTCACAGGACTACGGGGAAATCTTGGGTTGTTGTTCCCTTTGCCAGTATTTGCCAGGACATGTGGTGCTTCCTCAGACGTTTTAAATCCCCATGGCCCTGTTTCTCCTGAGCACTGTGAGGATATTTGGGTTTTCCTTGATGGAGGCCACCTGCATGGCCAAGTAAGCAGGTTGTAGGAGCAGGGGCTCTTTTGAGGGCACAGGACCACATACTGCTCTGAAGGGCTTCATTGATGATGGATTCGGATGGGATCTCAGGAAGTATTTTGCAAATCCTGGGCGCAGTTGGTGAAGGCAAAAGCTGTTCCATGGTGCAGAACAAAGAAAATATGGTTGCTCTTAGTTCCTGTCATTGCTGTTGCCTCCAGTTGGCCTTCAGCATTGGCTCAGAGGTGCAATTTTGCACCTATTCCATTTCTCCCTTTGACTGCATGGGTCTGGCTCTTTACTTTCCTTTTGAGCTCTCTGCCCAGACTTCTCCTTAGGCTTTTGAATAAGGAGCATGTGCTCAGGGTCAGACTTCCTGCCTGCTGAAAGCAACACCAGCTTGTCCCAAGTTACTCCTGTATGCTTCAGACAAGGGGCAAGCCTTGAAAAAGAACTAGAACAACAGAAAATAGCAAAACCTAAATATTATCAAGAAAAAGAGAGAGAAAGAGGATTGACCGAGCAGTTCAGCAACAACCAGTAATAGCACCAGGTGGGACAACCTGCTGGGCTTGCAAGACCCATGGTAGTAACAATCAAACTTGATTTGGACTCGGGTACAATATTGAATGCAAATATTTGATGACCCCAAGCCAGGAGGCACAGAGTCTCTTCTTAGGCACTCATTCACTGCAGAGCACTGGATTTGTCACTTGACTTCCTAAGGACCTGAAGAGTCACTGAAGTTGGTGGAGATGGGTCCCTTGTTTCAACAGGTTTCTGATTGATAGGAGTCGAATGTCTGAAAAACAGGACTACCAAGGACATGCTAACCCTAACTCTCATTTTACAAAAGCAGGGGGTGAAGTGTGAGATTCCTGGGAGGTGAAGCATGAGACTTGTCCCCTCGAAACTGGCTGTTCAGTGGCAGTAATGACTGTTGCTCCCACTCCAGTCTCCCTGAAGTGAGGGCAAGGGCTCCAATTACCAGAATGGCAGAACAGTAGTGCTAAAAAAATACCCACATTCCCCCTTTCTTCTCTCAAACTCATTATCTAGTGCTGTCATCATAAGGTCCCTATGAGCTCTAGCCGAGGGATATCCCTGTAGGCTGAAGACATCTGGAGGAGAAGCAGGAGCTCTTGCAGCTGGAGGGAGAAGCAGGTTGTAGCGGGGAATCTGCCTGGAGGGACTGGGGCTCCCATCCCACCGAGGAGTGCTCCAGGAAGGCCTCTGTGGGTCACCACATGGCCCTTCTCCTGCAGTGAGCACAGGTCCCATGAGCTCCCTGTTCTGTGCTGCTCACCCCACGGATGTCACTGTGCGCTCAGCAGTGTCTGAGCACTACAAAAATAGAGTCCTAATTGTGCACTGGGACAGATGGCCAAAATGGGAATATAGCTGGGCTTCTTTCTACTATGCAGGAGGAGGAACACCAGGACTTAATTACAGAGAGCAAACGCTGTTTTCTTTAATTAAAAGGACTCGTGTGGCTCCAAACAGATGGCCACTCTCTCAGTATGAAGACAAAAAGCATCTTAACATCTGAAGAGATGTATGAAAGATAAGGAGAATTACAGGCACTCCTGTAAATCAACCACTTTACTCTGTGTGGGCCAAGCTCTTTCCAGGCACCACCATGCCAGGGACCTCAGACGGGCTGTGCTGATTTACGCGTGATGAAGCACTGGCTCTTCATTAACTTGGTATGCTAAGAGAAAAAGAAAGGCTGCACCAGGTTGAGTAATGAGCTACGATACAGTAAAGTGTAAAATGAAGCCTACAGTTGTGATACATTCCCATGCAGCATCTTTCCTTCCATTATACTCTGCCCCAGTCAGACATCAGGGCTATTTCTGTGCCGTGACAAGAGTGTGATCATGTCCTGTTTTAAGGTTGAATTAAGAGTTTTCTGTCTGAGTTTCCTACTCTCCAAATCCTGAGTGAGACATACAATTACCACCACATCTTGCAGCTGTATTGTTTCATCTCTTTTTCTTTTAATACATTCCCAGGAGAACACTGAAAGCCTTCTTCATCCTTCATCCCAGCTTCTCTCATTTCAGTCCTTCAGTCATCTCTCCAGATGCGATTCTCCAAACTGCCACTTGGGAAATCTTGAGTAGAAAATATATAAATGAACTCTCTCTGAACTCTTTATTTTCCACTTGTCAGCAGCTTAGAGCTTCGTTCCCAACATGTCACTCCTTTTTGTTATGCAGAAGGCAGGGTGCATTTGTGGCAAGTCCAGCAAACCAAACCATGCACAGGAATTTCTGAAAGCTGTGCATGATGCATCGGACCTCGTCCGCACACTGTTCATTTACTTCAAACTCATTTATTGCAAAACCCTTGTTATTTTTCAAATTTGATAAGAATTCCCCAAGACAAAGCTCCAACATTAGCACTCCAAAGCAATGGTTTGGAAGTCATCTGGTATCCTTCTTGACTAATGTGATCCAGCATGCTCTACTGACATCAGCTTATACCACTAGAAAGCTGCTTGCCAGTCCACACCTAATGTTATACAATGCAGAGATAGGTAAATAGATAAACTGGTATCACACCATTAAAGTGATAAGCACTTGGTCAGTTTGCACCAGTAAAGCATCTGATCTGGAGGTTTTGCTGCTCAGATTGCCAGGACTAGGTGTACATTTCTTGTATCAGCAGTGTTTTCATATTTTTATTAAAATTGTGTGTTCAAGGGGATTTTTAATAATGACATTCTACTAGAGGTAATGTTTATTTTATGCATATTTTTAGTTCTAAACTCCTAAAGGGAGAAAGTTGGCCATGCTGCAGGTTTACCAACCCTTGATTTTACCGTGGACCTCAATCCACAGTTTTCTTTAAAAAATAGTTTTTTTAAAACTACAGTTCTTATAGGGACATCATTTGTGAACATCTTCACATTCAAAAAGTAGTAATGATTGAAAGCTTGAAAATTTGCAGATTTAAAAAAAAAAAACCAACAACGACAAAAAAAATGAAGGCTGAGGGCTAAGATGATGAAAGGTTATAGGTGCCCAACTCCAGGTTCATGGACAAAGGCAAAGCATCAGAGTTTTGATATAGGAAAACCTCTCTCCTTCTAAAGTGTGGTCTGCTTTGTTGTTCACCCTCTACAGGGGAAATGAAATAAGCTTAAGTTCCAACAGTTTTTTGGAATATCTGAAGCTGAATGGGCTCAAAAAATAAGACAAATTACAGCACGGAAATCACTGCACCTTTTCCAAAGGCTTTGATTTAGACACAGGTGATGCCTAAGCCTTTATTGCCTCATTTGGATGAAAATCTGGACTTTTTTCATCTGTTGGAGAATCCATCTCTCCAATAAGTCCTTACCTGTCCAGCATTCTCCATCCTCCACAAAACAAACAAGCAAGCAAAAAAACCCACTCTCTGGGTCTGGGTTTTAATCTTTGCTAAAATAATGACAGAAAGCAGTTTGCTGCTTAGGAGTCAGCTAACTTGAGAGGAGTTTGAAAGTAATGCTTTTGACCCTAAGGTTCACATTTCACTTGAGCAAAATAAACACATTGAATTGGGAAACCACATGAAAGGTTTTCCTTCAGGAAAGGTTTAAAGGATTTCTGAGAGCCAGTCATTCTCAATGGGTTGCATTGTTATCTTTTGAGTGCTTTCTTATTTTCTCCCTACTCTCTTCTTCTGCCTCACCTCTCTCTAGAATTGTAAAGGTCTCAGTTACTCATTGATTAAGCTGTGGCTTGAACCAAGTTGACCTGGCTTTGTATTAGGGAGCTGGGATATCTTATCACTGCAGACTCAGTGCTCTGGGGTGCTGCCCTCCTTGGCCCTACATTGCTTTCCTTTTGCACACCTTTTTATTTGACCAAGGAGGTGAGAGTGTGCTGTGCCACCATCTAGACCTTGCTGTCCTGCAAGGAGCATCTTCCTGGCTCAAAATGCTCTCTAAATGGCATTGGGTGCCTGTGGCTGAGTTTTTCAGGAGTTATCTGAGCTGCTGCTGTTTTGATTAGAGTGGTTTGTCCTTCCCTGTCACACATAATTTCTGTGGCGATGGCTCATTTTTCTCAGCCGTAAGTGGAATTGCAGCAAACAGATAAGTTGTCTTGCTTTTCCTCACTGATGAATCATGCTGCCTCTCTTTTCTCATCATACAGTCTCGAGGTTTGCTGCTGCCTCTGCTCCACAATAAATACTACCCAAACCCAGCGCTCAGTAAATCTCACCCAAAGCCTGGAAAATTTTAAAGATGTTCTACCACATCACATCCCTATTGCTGTTAAAACCACTAGCAATTGCCCTGAGTATGGGCATCTGAGCCTCCATCCAGGGATGGTCCCTACCCTCCCCAAATGCTCCCTGGACAGCAACTGGAAGTAGTGGCACCCATATTTGTTTCACTCGAGGCTGTGGTAGGGAGGTGCTGCCCCTCTGCTTGGGGTGCTCTTCGGGATTCTTGACATGAGGTGCATGCACTTTGCCCCAAGAGGAAAGTTAGGTTCTATACAGAGGCTCTAATAAAAGCCATAAGAGCCACAAGAGAAGGAAGTTGGACGGGCACCAGATCAGACAGAGTGAGGATGTAGAGGTTTTATGACCATTTCTAACCAATCTGTCTGTGTCTGCATTAAAAAATACACTCTGTGCCAGTGAAGCAAACATTTCTGTGAATCTCAGTTTGTCAGCCACTCAGAAATATTCCAAAGTTCATTATGGAGAACCACATCCTTCTCTGTTGCTGACTTGCATGATTAACCCTTCCCTTTGCTTCTCCTGCACCAAAGTATCTCTGGATGTGTTTTACTAGAAGCAGAAGTGGCTTGACTCCTGTTCTCTTCTGCTCTGGGAAAGGAAAATTGTATATGGCTTCTGGACACAAATCAGAAAATGTTCAGAAACAATTTTGGTCTGGCTCTAGAATATCTTCTGATCCAGCCCTTGGTGTGATCTAGGGGAGCTCCAGGGCTTGTAGCGGATCTTGGTGCCGTAACTCCAGTGCTCTGGCCGGCCTAGTGCCCCGAGTGGAGACCCAGCAGGCCCAGGCTCAGTTTCACCATCTTGCTGTCACTCAGGAAATTGCCTGTTTTAGGGGAATTGCCTGCAGGATCACTGCTATCGCAGCTACTTTGCATCTCACAGAGGGGAATTGGACTCTCTAATATGTGTCAGCATCACATTTCTGCTCTGCCTTGTCCACTTGAAAGGGCAAGAGGGAGTAATCTGTAGGAAATTAAGTATCCATAGCTCTGTATATATTAATTCCCCTCTTATAGCCGTTGTCTGTCTTGTCGAAAGAATAGTAAACTGTATGCTCCTTGGTTCTGTGTCCACGTGTGATGGAGGACACAGCAAACCCCAAGCAGCTCCCCTTTTCTGATGCACATCCCCAAGAGGTGCAGGGCTGTCATAAGCACCCTTAGGATCTCGGCACAAAACTAGTGAGCGGAGCAGACCCCTGCAGAGATGGGTGCCCTGTCAGACTGGCTCCTCAGTAAGACATAAAGGGTTAAAGCCGTGAGTCCCTTTTTGCACTGGGATCTTAAGTGTTTCATATCCTTCTGAACGCTATAGTTTTGGATACCCATGAAGATGAAGCTTTCATTGAGGGGACACATCATGCAGGGGACACATATGCCTTGTCATAGCCCATGTCCTCATGGAGCACAAGACAGAGGGAAAAAATTAAAAAAGAAAAGAAAATCACACTTGAAACGGCCAGCAGGGAAACCACCTGTGCTGGAATGTATTGTCCTGCAAGAGCTGCGTTTAGGGCCAAGGAGAAACCTGCAGCCTCAGACCTTTCGATGACACTTCCCAGAAACCTATAGCCAAGAGAGGGATTTTCCAGTCTCTGCAGTCTGTTCAACAATACCCGATCTAGCCCGTTTTGGCAGATTTGTAGCTGGGAAGAATGGAAATGGAAGGATATATTTTTGACTTGTAAAACCTGCTTTGGAGAGCTTTTAGTGACTCTTTGCTCCCATCATTTTTGCAGGCCCAGTAAACTTTTACTTTAGCTGGGGCTGCATATTAAACTGACCCTAGCAGCTGGTTAGCCTACAGAAAGCAGAGTGGGAAATAGGCCAAACTCACCTAGGGGCACTGATACAGAGGAGAGGTGATGGAAAGGGAAGGTGTTGGTGTGGTGGCGTGGATAATGAAGTGAGATTCCGAAAAGCCTTTAGAAAACAAGATCTCTGCACTTCTGTTGCTTCTACAAGAGTGCTTGTTTGTTTGTTTGTTTCGTTTTGGTTTTTTATCCAATGGGATTTTTTTTGCATGCTTTGTGAGTAATTTTCAGTCTACTCAGAAATATAATTTGTAGTCAATGGACTGCTCATCTGGAAGCTGCTTTCCAGCTTTACTCTAGTAGTTTTACTCAGATGTGTTCTTAAGACCATATTCTCTTCTCATCCTACAAACCCCATTCACCCTTTTCACCTGATTTTTAGGTGAGCATGTAAGAGGTGCCTATGTCTCTGCACCATATAAAATATACATTAGGGCTTTCACAGGGGATGAGCAAACCCTTTTACTGGTCAAATAGCCCTGCTTCAGAGTAAATACTCTTACCTTCCTTTGGGAAAAAATCCTCAGTCCATTCATTTTTAAATGTCTCATGTAAATGAAGACTTTGGTATTTTCTAAAGCATTTCACCTCACTGCTTTATCATTTGTAAGCTTCTAATCCCATTAATCTTCCCAGTCAGAAGGTCTCCAGGCAGTAGGGAGCTGTTTAAAGGGGTGGAAAGCTCACCACATTCCTTTGTAATGCTCCCTTGCTCTGTAAAGTTCTTCAGTGACACCTTAGCTGGTTTTTGACTGTGTGATGGAGGAACAGCAATGCCAGATGTTGGTGGTGGTATTTTCTTGAGTTGTATCCTCCCATTCCTTTCTATATTGCTGACTTTGGGGAACTAGGGCAGACGATCAGGAACTCGGGCGAGCAGGTTTTATTCGCCTCTGTTCTTCCTGGTGCTACCAGCAATAAAGAAAGAAACAGGAGGATACAAGCCATCAACACGTGGCTCTGCGGCTGGTGTCATCACCACAGCTTCGGCGTCTTTGGCAACAGGAAGACTTGGATGGCACCAGGCGTGATGGCTCCTAACGGGATCCAACTCTCTCAAAGAGGGAAGAGGGTCCTGGGTCGTGAGCCAGCAGGGCTCATGGAAAGGACTTTAAACTAGATTTGAGGGGGGAGGGAGGCATCTCTGGGGAAGTGGGTGATAAGGTAGGCAGTGATCTGTCACGCCACACACAGCAGCCTAACTCCAGAGCCTGTGGAGGACGCCCCAGGCCTGAAGAGGCTAAATGACAAAATATGACAACTTCTAAAGGCCCACAGAGTCAAGTTGCAGCTACTCCAGCTAAAATGAGAGGCACGCTGGGAGTCCAACTCAAATGCCTCTAGGTAAACACACGCAGTATGAGGAATAAATAAGGGGAATTGGAGATGCGTTTGCAATTGCAGGTTGTTGTAGTTACTGAGACATTGTGGGACAGCTCTCAGGAATGGGACATGGTCATGGAGGGTTTGTGCTTTACAGGAGGGATAGACCAAGAAGGTTGAGGTGGTGGAGTTGCTCTTTAGCTGAGAGGGCAACTGGAATGTGTGGAGCTCAGGATAGGAGAGGACAAGGCGCAGGTCGAGAGCCTCTTGGTGAGGGTTGAAGGGCAGTCAAGAGGGGTGACATGGTCGTGGGAGTTTGCTACAGGCCTCCTGACTGGGATGAGGAGGTGGATGAAGTCTTCTATGGACAACTGCAAGAAGCCTTGTGATCACAAGCCCTAGTCCTTATGGGGAGCTTCAACTACCCTCATATCAGCCTCACCTCCGTCCCTGGAAAGGTAATGGAGCAACTCATCCTAGAGACCTTCTCTAGGCATATCAAGGAGGAGAAGGTTATCAGGATTAGTCAGCATGGATTCACTAAAGGGAAGTCATGTTTGATGAACACAATAGCCTGCTACAATGGGGTGGCTAGATGGATAGATGATGGGAAGACCTTGGATGTTGTCTCCCTTGACTTCAGCAAGGCTTTCAACACAGTCTCCCACAACATCCTTATAGGAAAGCGTCAGAAGTGTGGATTGGGTAGTGAGGTGGATCAAGGACTGACTAGATGGCAGACCCCAGAGGGTCATGATAGACGGGGGTAAATCTATTCGGTAGCAGATTAGAAGGCACCCAAAGGAGGCCAGAACCAGTTAGTCTGAACAAAGCACTGGCAGCAGGAGGAAGCCAGGGGTGACGGTCACTGGAGGCACCCTCCTGGAGCAGAGGTCCCATCTGCTGATGTAACCTGATGCCTCCAGAGATCTGTTTCTCGCCTGGAAGTTTTGCAAAGACTGCTGAGAGTTACTGCCAGGAAAGGAGAGTTGGACCTGTTATTCACCAACAAGGAAGAACTAGTTGAAGATGAGAGATGTTGAAGGGAGATGGCTGGGGGAAGCCTTGGCTGCAACCATGGGGCAAGTCAAAACCTCCGAGAGTGCTGGAACAGCCCATTCTGGTATGGAAAAAGTCAAGCAGGGATGGTGGGAGGTGAGTACAGAGGAACAGCAGAGTCCCAGCTAAGCTTGTTCCTGTCTCAAAAGGTAGTACCCAGAGTGTGGAAGCAGATCGGGCTATCCAGAGCACTGCCCCAGTGTGCAAGCTTGTTGCTCGCCTCTCCTGCCGCTTCCGGGACCTCACAACTGGCCAGCTTGCATATCCGACAGGCCATGAGGGATGGCTCCCTGCTGGATAAAGTATGTCAGACAGGCTGTAGTTTGTAACGGGCAATTTGTTAAAGCATATGGTGACGGATGGCCATGTCCTCATCATGCCATCTATTCCTCATCCTCTCAGCGGCTCTCTTGCATTTCCTTGTCACCCTCATTTCCTTGGCACGTCACCTGCAACCTGCTGGCATTGTAGCCAGTCAGGACCAGTCTGATGAAGGGAATCTCCCAACCAGCCCACTTGGCCAACTCTCAGACGGGCTATGGGGAACTAGCATGCCGAATCTGCAGTTCTTGCTCCAACAGGATTCCCTGGAGGCCAGAGCTGATCCTTGCTAGACCAAAGCTGACTGTTACCAGACCAAGGAGCTGTGTGGACTTCAGCAGTGTCCACACAACTAAGCCACAGACTGGGCAATACTTGTCTCTAATATGTTTCTGGTCTGCTGTTTTGAGTTAGATTCAATTAGGAGGGCAACCTGATTGCCTGCAGTTCCTGTCAACATGTCCTGGTGGTGGCAAAGAGGAGAATCCCTCTGGCAGTGAAGTCCAGGAGGGAGACACATGCGAGATAATGAGCAGTCATGTGTATAATATGGTTCTGAATAAATTTATTAAGTCAAATTATCCTTTAATCTGACAACCCACATAAATCAGGCCCTGTGACTGCCTTCAATTCCATATTTAACTAACATTTTAATTATGGCAGTTCTTTTCAAAAAAATAATCCATCTTGCCTTAAAAATATTAGAAAATCTATCAAAACAAGCAGTCTGCCAGACTAGTTACCCTCAATGTTAAGCATTTTTACTTTATTTATAATCCGAGTTTTTCTAGCTTCAACTTCCGTTGTTGGATGCTGTCCTGTTTTTGCCCAGCAGATAAATTCCCTTATCAGTTTCCACTTAATGGCACTTACAGACCATCATCAAGTCACCATGCCACTTCTTGTCAAGCTACAGAGATTTTGTTCCTTAGATCTCACAGTAAAAAAACATGTTTTCCAGTCCTTAAATAGTTTTTATGACCATAGTCTGAACTGTCTCCAATCTGTCTATGTTTTCTTTAAGTTGTAAGCCCTGAATTTTGGCCAGGAATAGGTTTACCAGAGCCAAAGGTATCATTCTTCATGCCTCCTCTCACCATTGCTCGCTCCAAACAAGCCAGGACTTCATAAGCCATTTTGTGTCTAGTTAATTTCTCAAAATAAACTCCAGCCTTTCCAAAGTTTCTACTTCCCAAAGTGGACTGCCTCACCTTGGAGCCTAGCCCGCCTGGTTTGTTATGGCTATCGCACTTTACATTTGGCCTTACTACCAAAGTCCAAATCTCCCGAAGCTAGCCCAAAATGGGTAGCTGTTACCCATTCTTTTCATTATTCTCTGCTTCCTCCAGCTTTGTGTCAATGACAGATAGCACCAGTGATGGTTTAATGTCTCCCTCTAAGCCATTAACAGACAAAGAAAGCAGCGTGGGGACAAACCCATGCCTGATGGGACCATGGGAGTATCTGCAGAGGGGTAGTTCCTTCTCACAGTTCCATTTTGAGACCTCTCAGCTCAGCTGGGTTTTAGTCCACGTTGCTTTTTTACTCTTCAAATTTCTTAATCAAAACATGTACCCCAAATCAAACATCTTAAAGTCCAAGTGCATCACATCAATACTATTATTACCCCTGTGCACTAAACTTGTGATCTTATCATAAAATGATCTTGCTACTTTGATGAGTCCAGTTTTCCATGGATGTATGCTGACTGGCTTTAATTATCTTACAGCCATTATGTGTAGCAGGTATTACTGTCATCATTTGTGTTTATAGATTGCCTTTCATCATGATTTGCAATCATGGACAGATCTTCCTAGTATGATATTGGACCAGAAAAGCATTCTCTTTTATGCAGATGTAGACTATGGCACAGGGAAGTTCTGTAAGAAAGAGGAATCCTTCCCATTTCTCATGTGAGGTGTTTTCATTGATACTTCCAAGGGTGCAGTTTTTCCTTCCTCCTCAGAGTAAGGGTACTTGGCACGCCAAACGCAAAGACCTGTGTGCCCTGCATGTCCACTTCTTCCCAGCTTTAATTCACCTAAGGGACAGGCAACCAGCTGAAGAGACAAGGAGCATCTGAGCCATATGGACAAATTAAGAAATTAAATACCTTCGGGGCAAGAGACTGCTTGGCATTTACTTCCTTGTGCTCAGGAGCACTGGTCAACAGGTGGTGCTTTGGAAAACAGTCCCTGCAGAGTCTGAGAGGTAAAACACTGCTGCTGATGAATTCTTCCTATAGGG
Organism: Eudromia elegans; assembly: GCA_003342815.1. Lineage (NCBI taxonomy): Eukaryota > Metazoa > Chordata > Aves > Tinamiformes > Tinamidae > Eudromia > Eudromia elegans. The sequence continues at coordinate 939,508 of PTEX01000261.1, read as the reverse complement.
GGGAAAAATGTTTTGGATGATCTGATGTGATAAAAGTTGACCTGAAGCCCCATAAAGTGCAGGTATCAGATAGCAAGTCATCTTTTCATCTTTTACATCTCTAATCCAGCTCTGCTTACATTGAATTGTGACAGGATGGTCAGTGAGAGTAGGATAGGGCCTGCTGTGGTTTCACTGAGGGTGAAATCCTGTTGCAGGCCCCTCTTTCATACATTACCCCTCTGAAGAGCTCCCTGAGGCTACCCAGCCTGCTCCAGAAACTCAAGGAAAATTTGAGCAGGCTTATGGAAGTCACCTTCCTTGCACTGGTTGATCAAGAGAGTTTTTGCCCTCTGGACTCAGCTTAGTGTGGCTCCTTAGTGTGGCTTTAAAACTTCAGGGTTTTTTTAACTGAATGCTCCAGTGCGTTCACAATATAGACATGAATAGGAATAAAAAGCACCACCCTTTTGCTGTTACTCATTTCATTTGCAAATAAAACATCTTTCATGTTGACATATTGAAATTAAAGTCTCTGGAATGGATGGGGTTCTGGTAAGCAACAGAAATTCCTTGCTTTCTGCATCTCTAGTTAAGTCACTGAGGATATTCTGCAGTACTAAGTTCTCAAGGAATAACTGCATGCTGTAGAGACTTGCTGACATGTTTTGGACTCTTCTGTAAAATAAAAATGTGTCAAAATATAATGCCACCCTCCTGCCTTTTTCAGAATCAGACTTTCCCAAGGCTTTATCTTGAGGGTTCCCCTGTGTCACGGGTGTTGGTGCATTACTGTGTGTTTGTGTCCACCAAGCACTTGGTCTTGCCTGTGACACAAGGTTTGTGTCAGCCAGCAAAGTGGAAGATGAAGGGAGTGGCTGTAGCTCTGCAATGTTAGGCCATGGAGGTTTCATAGAACAGCTTGAATTTCCCGTTTAGCTTTGTATACCGAAGTTCATCAAAGAGCCAGTGCTTGGCTCCAGGCTGTGCTCTGCAGCCTGCTGGCAGAGGGATGGCATGGGCTCTGTTGTTACTGCAAGAGGCCCAGTGGAGCAGAGCAACACAATTTGCACCCAACTCATTTAGCATTTCCAGATGAATGCTAACTGACGTGTTAGTCAGAGTGTGGTCCAGATGAACCGTGCCAAAGTGTGGGTCCCTCACCCAGGGGTTATTTGTTAGGATCACTAGCATTTTCCTCAGGGAGTTTTCATGCTCCATCGGATTGGAGCAAGCCCTGGGCGCTGAGACCGAGTCTTCAGCGCGCGTGGAGAATGCATGGTGTGCTCTGCTGTAGGAGCAGTGCAATGGCCATGTTCCTGGGAGATGAAAATAATGCAGGCAAACTTGTCCAAGCAGGGCAGGGGGAACTCAAGGTTATGAAAATGAAATCATTCTTCTTCTCTTGCCTTTCCAATGACTGCTACTGTTAAAATGAGTAATTGTGGAGCAGCCATGTCCAGACAGATCTGTTTCTCCTCAGACTTCTTGGAGTTAGCCAAACATTCCACGTGAAGCAAGGAGAGCAAACAGCAGCTGAAAGTTATACTGGCTCCAGGGAACCTCTAAAGGTCTGTGGGTGAGTATTGCTCAGCTCCCTGGCAGGCATAGCCCCAAACAGCCAGTTTTGCTTGTAAAAGATCTACTTGGTTGAGGTTTTAGAGAGGCAGGATAAACACTTGCCTGCTGCTGTGTATAGTCGTGGAATGGAAAAGAAAAATAACCAGACTTCACATGGAGGGAGCCATGTGTGACGGCTTGGCCTTGACCTACAAGTCAGGCACCCTATGGCTATTCAAGCAGCACTTCCCTTCTTCTCAAGGCTGGAGAGAGCCTTTCTTGTCTGGGAAAACATGTTTTGCCATTGTGAACACTCCCTCCACTGTGCCCAACAAATTAAAGCCAATTAGGCAATAAAATTCCATGGTCCATTACCCTTCTTGTGGAGGAGGTTAAGTGTGATGAGGGCCAAATTGGCATTAAATGTGATTTAATTGACTCAATAAGCTGTTGTGCTAACAGGAATCTCTTCAGTGTTCCCCCTACATCACACAGACAGTTGGTAGCATCTGGTGAGTGCTCGTCCTGAAATTCCTGGATTGTGACTCTGGGAAGAGCAGCACAATCCTGATTTCCGTGGGATATTTAGGATCAGTAACTGGGCTTGGTGCAGAAAGGTGCCAAGGTGCTATGGGGAAATTGTATCCCCTGCATGGCTGCATCTGATGAGAAGGACAAGGTGAGCAGCCCTTGTTGATAAGGAGCTGGAGCAGGTAAAGTATGCTCTGCTGGACTCCAACGCTCAGGTCCTCCAGCCCTTCAGTGCCTTCTGCTGCTCAGTTCACTAGGAACCACTCCACCTCTCCACAGTGGGGCATGAGGCATGTTGAACGTTGAGACACCAGCGTGTGGGAGCAGCAAGGTGTTATTTATTACAGCTTGTCCTCAGCCTGATGCTTTGCGCCCATGAAGCCCACCAGCTCTGACTAATGGTCACTGCAGCTGCGTAGGATATTGGAGTTGCTTTTCCTCTACGGATCCGGTGGGTCCCTGGTAATTGGAACGCTGCGACTTCTAGCATATAACAGATGATACAGCGGTGGAGGATATTTGTCATTGCTTCACTTCCCTCCAGCAAGAAGGGCTCATAAGTCACAGCTGACAAATCTTTTAATGACTTTTAAACTTCATTTACAGGAAAGAATGACCATAATCAACAAGCAGTGAAGGGTTACTAATCTTTCTGTAATACTAAGAAAGGGGCCCGTGTCTTTAACCCCCTCTGTAGAAACTTACTCCTGCAAAGGGAAAGGTGCTGCTCTTTGTGGAGAAGGAATGGCCAAGTATGAAAGGATGAAACAGTGAACGTAGAGAGCCAGGAGAGTCCATGGAATCCTAAATCCTCACACAATCATGGAACAAAATAGAGACTCTACCAATGACAGGGTGCTCTTGGTGGAGAATTAGAGCAACAGACAACATACCTTCATCTCAAGCTTGACCTGCCCCAAAGCCTGCTGAAGTCCAGAGACAGATTGCTATCCTCTCAGACACCTTGGGGCTCCAGACAGACAGATGCAGACATGGGAGTTGTGGCATGCAACATGCTCCGGCATGTTTGCTTTCCTGAAAAGCTGTCCTTTTAATCTGTGCATCTGCATAGAACTGGAGAGGCAAAGGCCCTTAGGCAGGAAGCAAGATTTGGGGTTTTCTGGAGAAAATAAGCTGGCTATAACCACTGGAAGCTGACTTTAACCTCAGGATGTGTGACAAGGTGACACTGTGGACCTTGAGGAGGTCAGGCTGAGCCCATCACTGTATGTGACAGGGCAGGAATGGGAATCAGCAATGACAAACTCATTACTCAGATGTTACCCTCTTCTGCGGCCATCGACGAGGCATCTCTGCTCTGGAATGAGGAACCTGGGGTACAGTGTCAGCTGGGAAGACATCAGAAAAATGAACACTGGTCTGTATAGGGCAGGAGGTGGTCTACCTAGGGCAACAGTGGATCATGGGCTCTTGAGATCCCCCAAGACCTGGCCAGACGGTCTGAGGCCTCTGCAATGGAGGAGCAAGGACATGTCGCTCATCCTGAGCACTCCCTCCATCGCTTGAGCTGTGGTCACCCACCAGGAACAGAAAGACTCATCTTTGGCAAGCAAACTCGAGATTCACAGACCCGGCCAGAGCTTTTGTGTGACCAAGCCAGGAGGTCCCTTCATCCTCCACTCCATTTCCTCACCCCTGCATTCGGGAGGTAGAAGAACCTCTAGCCAAACTCGTTAAAAAATCACAGAAGTTCCCAGAAAGTTCACTTGCTAAAGATCCCACTCTTCTCATAAATAAATCATTTGCTGCTAAAACAATGTTTGAGCTTGCGAGAGGAGGTTGCTCATTAAAGTCAAGTCAGTTGGCTGCTGATGAGAACCTGTCTCCGCTCTATAAGAGCAGGAGATTGGGGAATGGAAAACATCATGTTTTCCCATTAGGATGTGAATGATAAAGAATTGAACAATAATTCTCAAGAAATCAGTCAGAGACAGCCATTAATAAGCATCTTGGTAACACTAATGAGCTACCTTCAGACACCTCTAACAAAAGCCTTTAATTAGGTTAATACATGTAGCCCTGTCCATAGCTCAGTAGGCAATCAACAGGTTTTGCACCAATGGGATTACAGATGACATTCTGTTTAATTGCTATTTTTTTCCCCTTTTAAAGATTCTTCCCTCCAAAGAATTTTGTTTCTATTCTCCAGCATAACCTAAATGTTTTCCTTGGAGTTCTGCATTTGCAAGTGCTGCCAGCCAGGGCTTATCTGATTCCATTGACCTTTAAAATTTATTTTGCTGCTGTCAGAAAGCATGTTAGTCCATTCACAAGAGATTTCCAAGACGATTAGAAGCAGAGGCACCTGAGAAGTCTATTTGTTGCATATTCTGGATCAAAGGATGATCTTTTTAAGGACAAAAATGCCTTAATTTTTAAAAAAATAAAGTTTTTTTTTCGTGGAGTAAGTAGAACTCTAGAAGTAGAGCTTTGAATGGGAAGTCAATATGCAGTAGTCAGGTTCAGTTAGATAGTCAGATAGCTACTTTGAAGTTCCCTCTTGCAGATGAATTCCCCAGATCCACTTAGGCTATAGAAGATGTCCTGATTCTTGCTCTAACATAAGGTTGATCATGGGCCCATAGGCCTCAATGATTCTTCTCGTGGTCTAAATGCAGAGTTGTTTGCAAGGATGTTGAAGCCCCAGCTTAACCCTACAATGCTGGTAGCTGCTGTAATCCATCTTCAAGGCCATTTTGAGGAAAATCCTGTTCAGTGTGTTGCAGGCACCTTTTTTTTAACAAGAGTCCAGCTCTGCCAGCATAAGAGAGAGGTGATGCAGAGATGGACAAGCAAGCCTGAGTGCATGGGTGCTCTTGGGTGTCACTTTGATACTGGTAAGAGCCTGGAGAAGCTTTTGGACATCTTGTAGTCCTTGGATCAAAGAGAGGCCTTGGCTTTATCAAGTCAATGGGACAGCCACAACAGCACTGTAAAAATGCTACCTCTGCACTCTTGGACCTACGACACTTTAGTTCTTCAAACTCTTCCTCCTGGGAGTTGTCACCTGGTCCACTGACAGCCTCAGCGTGGTCGTTCATGCCATTTGCCATGCAGCTTTTGGCCCCCACAGAGCACAAGGAGCATTGCTGCTGCCAGGGCTGAGCTTTCGCTTGGATCGTCTTGCCACGTTTCAAGCCATAGGTCATCTTTTTATCTCACTTAATGAGGAGGATTTAAGACTATAACTAATAGTTTTTTTAAGCCTTCTGTAGACATGAATAATATGTAGGACAGAAGGTTAGGAGCCATAGCTATAAACTCTACACTGACCTGATGGGCTGTGTAACCATTATACCCTTAAGAGATAATTAAATAGTTATTAAAGCAGCTATTGATTACTTATTGTTCCTTTATGAAGTATTTATCAGCTACACTGTAATTTAAATCAGGGCCAGATTTTCAAAGGTTTGGCAGGGGCAGGATATGACCAATTCAAAATGACATGTTGTTTTAATTAAAAATGAAAAAAAAAAAGGAATGCATGATGCTGTCTGCATGGTGAGGTGGACAGTTGAAGGAGGAGCGGAGAGGAGCTCCTTCTGTTAGCGGTGCTGAGCACTTCTTTCTGCCCCAAACTGCTGCTTGATTGCAGGCTCTCCGTGTGTTGCTACCAGCCTCACTTGGCAGCCCCCAGGGTTTTTCAGTTACCGCCACCAGCCAGGGCTGGAGCCAAGCATGGATGGAGACACGAAGTTTCAAAAAGGCCACCAGACCCCAGGACAGTAGATGAGGTCCCCTTTTGTCCTGCAGATTCTCATGGGACCTTGCAGTTTGCAAAGGGAATCCGCAGCTTCCCAGCAAAGTGGTCAGGAATCCAGTATCCTGAGCTGGACCTCGCCATCCTTCCAGCTTCCTCCATCTGGGGGAGCTTCCTCAGAAGACAACCCTGCTTTCCCAGTAATTGTAACATCTTTGCTTGCCCCTGTCTTTTGTAAACAACTTTCTGATCCTCTAACAATTTCTCTGTGGGACTTTTGGGAGAATCAATGCCATTTTCCCTAGAAAACCCCAGGATGAGTTCACTTGTAGATGATTCTATTTATCAAACCACACAACAGTGAAAAGGATCTTTCTGTCGTGTAGAAAAGAGAAAAAAAAAATTGAGACCCTCCAGGTTTCTGCAGAGGAGCTGTTGGGGACTCCAAAGTTATTAAAAAAGATTGCAGGATTTGTGTTGGTTATTAAACTAATGCTCTCGACCTCAGCACTGGAGTTTGGAGACTTACTAGCAAATTACTCCCAGCTCTTGGGAGAAGGATGATTGGCACCTCAGGTAGCAGAGAATTTCGTTTCAAGTGTGTATGCATTTCAGTGCTATTGATGTGCAAGTCCCATGTCTTGTAGCTGACCATGTTTGTTTTTAGAACTTCTCTTCTTTTTCCAATAAAAAGACAAATAGAAAGAAATAGAAATAAAAATTGCAAAGTGCCATTTTCTAGGTGCTGTGGGAAGTAGGCATTGGGAAATATGCATGTGTGTCACCCTAATTTGGGCCATGCTCATGGGTGCATATCCTCAAGGCAGCCTCATGTCCACCTGGACATGCACTGGTCCTAGCACAGCTTCTCAGGGTCTGAGTGCAGGTCACCCTTCTCTTGAGATACCTCTTCTTAAGAGTGGAGTTTCCTGATGCAAAGGAGAAAAGTTGGACTTTCTGAGTTGGGAAAACTTGTTGCTGAACAGAGCCAGATACAGGATGAAAAACTGTGTTTGCCATTTGTGAACAACCCTGATAAGAGGGAAATAACAGCTGGGCTACATACTGCCTGCACACCAGAGCAGAACTTCCTGCCGAAAGAAAGCGGCCGTGCTGGTGGTTTTTCTCTTCTTCTTCTTTGACAGTTCACTAAGACTAAGGCCTCTGGGGTTTCCAGACACCTGGCTCTCAATTAAACAGCTAATCTGTGAAGCAAGGCACTTAAAGCAGGGAGGAAAAATAGCTTATCGAGTCAACCAGCTCTGGCCTCAGGCTCCTGCTGAATTGAATATCGGTATTTTTAAGGGATTCCTGAGCATTAGGGACAGCAGGGATGGCGATGCTGTTCCTGGTGATGCTGCTCTGGGCAGGAGGAGCACTGGTAGGGGTATGACAGCCGGTGGGAGGGAATGTCGTCAGTGCCCACTGGGCGCTGTGCCCACAGGGCACTTACCTCCCTTTTGAGGTGTTTAATTGAGTGTTAAATCCCCAGGGAACTGCAGCCTGGGATCCAGGTAGAGCTGGACTGCAGGGCAGAGAAGGGAGGGCAGAAACATGCTGCATTAGTGAGTTACCGAGGTCCCTGCAGGCAGGAGACCCTGTGATGTTCTGAGGAGAAGCACCGTGGTTTACACACTCTTCCCTAAAGGAGAAAGGGGACCTAGCTCCATGAAAGCGTTTGCCAAGCCTGATCTCCTGTAACCTAAACTCATGATGGAGAATGCCTGAGCTCAGTACAAGAGGCATGAAAATAAGCAATGGAGTTTGTGCCAGTGCTAAATGCAACATGCTCTGATGTGCAAGGATACAGGAATTTACAAAAGCATTGAAGAAATTAAGCTCTTCTGCTGGGAATTAACGAAAAAAATGATCTTAACTGTTGTGACAAAATACAGCACAGGTATTTCCAGCATGAACTTCCTTTTAATCCAATATCAAGAAAAGTACTCAAGAAAAAGTACTCAAGAAAAGTACTCAAGAAAAGCAAATTGAGCATCTCCCATGCAGGAACTTTGTTCACCTCGTTATAAAATTTCCAAGTTTTAGGGAGGCTGGTAGCACTGTGTGTGCCTGTCTTAATGGTTTCTCCTCCTGGGCTGTCAAGGTGCAGCCAGCAAGACGTTGCAAGCTCGCAGGGCTGCAGGAGCTGGGAGGTGTCACACACCACATCCTGCTAGGATAGTGTGATTTGAATTAAAATTGGGATCACAGTTAACCGGTGATACCACTTTGTCAAGAAGGTCATGGAGGATTTGTCCCAGCGCCATCTGCTCCAGCCCAGGGTCTCGGTGCAAATCTTTCTTTATGTCCATCTGAATCTTTCCCCAGAGGGAAGGAAGAGGGAAGGAAGAGGAAGAAGAGGGAAGGAAGCAAGCAAGAAACAAGGGAACGGAGAAGGGAGTGGAGGGAGGAAGAGAGAAAGGAAAGAGAAGGCAGGCAGGGAGTGAGGGAAGCAAGTGCAGGGTGCGGCACCTGGGGAGGAATAACCCCAAGCACCGTTACAGGTTAGGGGTGCTGGAAAGGAGCTCTGTGGAGAGGGATTTGGAAGTTCTGGTTGACAACAAGTCAATGTCTGGTTGACAGCAATGCGCCCTTGTGGCCAAGAAGACCAAAGGGATCCTGGCTGCATGAGGAGGAGCGTTGCCAATAGGGAGGAGGAGGGGATCCTGCCCCTCTGCTCAGCTCTGGTGAAGCTGCATCTAGACTATTGCGTGCGGAAATATTCTGGGCTCCCCAAAACAAGCGGGGCTTTGAACTTCTACACAGCGTCCAGCGTGGAACAACGAAGATGACTGAGGAACTGGAGCATCTATCTTATGAAGAAAGACTAAATGAGTTGGTCCTGTTTAGCCTGGAGAAGAGTAAGGGGGGATCTTATCAATAAGTACAAATACTTGAGGGGAGAATGTGGAGAGAATATGACCAAACTCTTCTTGGTGCTTGCCAGCAATAGCACAAGCAGTAATGGGTACAGATGGAAACACAGGAAGCTCCATCTCCATGTGAGGAAGAATTTCTTTGCTGTGAGGGTGACAGAGCCCTGGAACAGGCTGCCCAGAGAGGCTGTGGAGTCTCCTTCTCTGGAGATCTTCCAAACCCCCCTGGATGCCACCCTGTGCTCCGTGCTCTGGATGTCCCTGCTTGAGCAGGGGTTAGGACTAGAGGATCTCTAGAGGTCCCTTCCAGCCTCAACCATTCTATGTGATTCTGTGTGAAAAATGTGTTAACTTCTAAAAATCTCACAACATTTTGGGGATTATTTGGGGTGACTGATTTTGGGCTCATTCGTCACCAGCAGGCACCTGGTGGCAGAAGGGGCTTCCAGCTCAGCAGTGGTCTGGGCCATGGCTTTGGACGCAGGTGGGCATCTCTCCTCCATTTCCCTTCCTGAAAGCTGGACTGGTCATATTGATCTCTCTTTTATACTCTTTGAGGTCTACACATGAAAATCTCCATTCATATGTTCATCTATCTACACCCCAGTGACAAATCTTAGCACTAGTTGCATTTTGTCTTTCTTTTTCCCTTTTTCAACCAGGCCTGGCTTGCTGCAGACCTAGACTTCGTGTTGAAAGGTGAATTAATAGCTGTGAAAATGCATCCGATAAGGACAGTCATAGTTATTAGATTGCTAGTGTATAATCAGGGATATGTGTCTCGACTGTAAATATTTTTCTAATCAGACATATCACCAAGATTTCCTGCTCTAGCTCAAACCAGGACTCCCACTGGCTTTTACATGATATATTAAAGGGGGGAGTGGCTCAAGAGGATGCTGTACTTCGTAAAAATACAGTGAAGAGCCGTATTTTTTCACCAGGAAGCAACAGTAAGCCGCCACGGTTGACACCATGCAGGATTTAATCTGCGTCCCGTGTGAGGTGCTCTGCTGGAATACAATTAGATGAAGTATGAAATATTAATATGTGGTGATTAAAATGTCCCTTTTTTTCAGTTGTTACAGTAAAAGGTCCACTAAGTGGTGTGATGTGAGCACTAGGGGTAGAGAGAAATGCCGACAGCTTGTGCTGGAAAGGCAAAGCGTCTGCTGGCTCTGGGGAGCAGCGGCTTGCATGGGGAGTGCTGATGAGGGTTTGGTACCTGCTTTCCAAATACCCGATGCCACATGTTTCATAGACCCATGTGGGCCTCTTCTCCCTTTGGGGAAGGTTCCTGCCAGCACCCCAGGTCTCACCAATCCGGGGGCCCCTGCGGCCAGTGCTGCTGCCGAAGCCCCAATCCGGGGAGCCTCCTCAGGCTGTGTCTCCTCTGCCTGCGAAGGAGCCCGTGGGCAGGTGGCACTTGGCAAGCTCATTGTGCACACAGACAGCGGGGCACTGCTGGCCTCCTCCCAAGCCTTCCTCAGTACTTTGGACATCATCTGGTTGGACCTGGAGGTTGCCAGCTGGTGCCTGCTGCTTGCCCACCGTGGGTGCACAGTCAGGGTTGGGTGATGGTGGTCTCCTTTCTGGAGCTTCCCCCATGCAGAAGGCTCTCCAGGGTGGTTCTCGCGGGATTCCCACTGCTGCTGCCAGTTTCCAAGCTGTGCAACAGAGACCTCATGGCTCATCTTCACAAGAAACCTTGGGAAACCAAAGCGCCTGTTGCAAAGTGAGCACAGGGTGCCTGGCGAGAAGAGCAAAAGGGTGGTCTGAGCATCCACTACGTCCTCTGCTCCCAAGGTGAAGAATTTCCTTGCATTTGTGCATTTCTTTTATTCTTAAAATGAAACATGCAGCCTGGGTCAGGCCCATTGACATGAGCAGAACAGAGTCATACTGTACCTATTGAGAGGAGTTGGACCGTTAATTTTGGGGGGAAACACACTGATTTCCACCCTACACTCTCTTCCTGCCAAATCCTCTTATCCCTCTTCCCTCTTGCTCGGGGTTAAGGCGCTCAGCAGCTGATGCAATTGGTATTTGCTCTGAGATGGAAACGTTGGTAGATGTCACCATTCCTGTCCTGTCAAAGGCTGGGGAGCCTGTGGGCTAGGAGCAGGCTGAGGACTCCCTAAACTGGCACCTGAGATAGCAGCAGCAGAACTCAGTGGGGGCTACAGGGGAAAGGACAGAGCGGTTAAGAGTCCTGATGATTATATTTTAGTTTACTTGGTGCCACGGCCAAAAATCAAAATGCTTGTCTTTGCCAGCAGAGTCCAGATGAGGACACCTAAGGAGATATTATTGCAAGATTATTATAGCAACATGTCCTGAAGGTGTCCAGAGAGATCCTGGCAGGTGCTCTTGGTGCCAGGCTGAGCCCTGCCGTGGGAAGCAGAGCTATCCCTGCAATGCAGACCCGCAGCTGGCTGCGTGCTCCAGGTCCGCGTGCAGGACCCTGCAGGTCTGGAGGCGACACGAGTCACCTCTGCCCATCCCGGCTCCAGCACCAAGGCACTGAGGGGAGAGCGTTCCTCTTGACTGTGTGCGGCCAACTGGCTTGGAAGATGGTACCATCTGACCAACCTGATTGCTTCCTGGGATAAAGTGATGAGATCTTTGGCGTCTGTTGACTTCAGGAAGACTTTTAGCGTGATCTCCAAGACTATCCAGGCATCTGAGTCAGGAAGTCGCTGTCTGGATGGGTGGCCTCCTGGAGCAGTGAAAAACTATCTGGCTGGTTGTGCAGTGATCAGGTCATCCCGCGGTTGTGCCAGGGGCTCATAGTCTACTCAGACTGATGCGAGGAATATTCATCAGAGGGTGTGGGGTGGGGGCGAGTGGGCCTGAAGCGTGGGCAGCAGAAATTATGGAAACCTTAAATAAACTCTGTCAGCTATCAAAGAGGAAAAGACTGGGCATGCATCTCCTAAATGGGAAGTGACTACGTGGACCAAGGATGTCTGTGTGAAATGGCCTTGTGTTTGCTATAGGCATCTAGAGATCGTATGCCAGGGCCCATCTACTCTGAAACAAAAACTACAGAGACAGTCAGGCCCTGTCTGGAGTCTCTAGGTTGTAACTGGATTCTGGAGTCTGTAGGTGTAAAGTCACCCATCAGAGCTAGTGACCTGCAAAATCACTGACACCTTGGGATGGGTACAAAATGGATCAAGTCCAGATTACCTTGATAAAAGCACCCTAGACAGATACAGTTTGCAACCTCTTCTAGAAGTCCACCCCACTACCAGCTCATCCCGGTGCCCCAGGGGTTAGGAGGGAGTTTTCCTGGACATGCTGGAGCAGCCTCCACGTTGGGTATCCAAAATGGTGAAATGACTCGAAATTATGCCTGGACTTTTTCTAAGTTTCTCCACCTGGGCAACCAGAATGGAGATTGTTTCCTATGTGAATCTTCTCCAGGCTACTTTATGTTCATTAGCAGAACTGTGCTTAGAGAACAGGTCCCCGCTGAACAGAGCACTGCCAAAAATATGTTACATAAAGATATCGTTATGTGGATATTATTATATAGATTGGGATTTCAAGCAACCTGAAGAAGTCAGGCACACATTTGCCGAGGGTTACAGGATTCAGTTCACCTTAGATTACTTCAAAGTTCTTATCCTTCAGTCATTTTCTACATTGTTTTTAAGAACAACTGGTCTGCCTGAAACTGTTTTAGAAACAATAAAATAAAAATGTCCGTCTCTAGGAGTGGAAAAAAATGTAACAAGCCAGATTCAAACAATGTCTAACTTTTTCTTTTTCCAGTCACATTTAGCAGGAAGATTGTGTCCTGTCTTTGTGGTAGGTTAATAGAATCATAGAAGCTAGAGATGGATAAGATTTATTGTGCCATTGCCACTGCCCCTGCTCCTCATGGAGGATTATACCTGCTATATAGTGTCAATGTTCTATATAGCCTGGCTTTAAAAGATTAAAGGAACCGAGTGTTCGGTTCTTTGTTCTCTGCAGTGTTAAAACCCTCCATATCTACCCAGCTCAGGCTGCAAACATCATCTGCATGAGGGCTAACCTAGCAAATGAGTTATTATTGAGCTTTCCTCCTCTCAGACAACTTTAGGGGAAGAGAGGCGCAACCGGGAAGTTTTCACATCCTATGGGAGAAACCCCACAGGAGGTTTCTCACCAAGTGCAGGAGGACTTTGGTTCTTTAAAGACCTCAGGTGTGAACACAAAGAGCACAGCAGGAAATGTTCCTGCATCTCCCTGGCCTTCATCTCTCTAGAGACAACTGCAGTAAGGAAGAACTGTGGGTGTCAAGGCTCGAGCAAGGCCACAGACAGTGGTACCACAGGCAAGCAGAGCCCTCCAGGACATGGGGATGAGTCGGGGCAGGACCTGCATGGACCTGCACGGACACATTCTGGGCAGTACTTGGGACAGGCAGAGCTGCTGAAAATACCTGCTGCATCTCAGAGCTGACTTTTCTGGGGGGATAACATGCAGTGCACAATAAAATGATTCCAAAGCATCCCCGATGCTGGAAAGAGGAAAGGAAGGCAAACAATTGTCTTTGGACACCTGTAATTTTTGCTGCGGCTGCGGGAGTCAGTACCCTGATAGACAGCAAGGCTAGACTTAGTTTCACACAATTACCACTCCTGTTCTTTCCCATCCCTCATCTTCTGAAGTGAAGTGGGGATCGTACCCTGTGGCTCTCTCGCTACCGCATCCCTGACTGGGGCCTGGAGATTCCCAGGCTAACAGTGACACCTCCCGTTCGTAGGAAATGCAGCTCGGAGCTAGCGCTCCCGATCCCAGCCGAAGTGCAAGAGCAAGCAGTGAGCAATGCAGCCCTCGGGCAGCCTCCTTCTGCACACAGGGTGCTGCTTTGCAGCCCAGATCTCATTTGCATCCAGAAAAATATCAAGGCCCTTTGCAGCAGCAAGGGCAGATCCATAGGGAGCAGCCTGTGCCTGTGTCCAGTGAGAGCTGAGAGGGGCTCGCAAGCAAAAAGCCCTGGGAGATGAGCGTGGACTAAGGTGCTGCATGCAGACTGGTTTGAAAAATAAGTGATCTTCAAACTGTAATTAATTATAGACTGGAAAAAAATTTTCCTTGAATTGTATTTTATTTAGAAATAAATATTATTAATGTTTATTTAGTTTTTGTTTAGAAATAAAAGTGATTTAAATCACATTTTACTCCACAGGCGTGCCTAGATTACTTCTAGAGCATGAGATTTGCCCTGGCCACATCTAGAGCTTTACCCCGGCCAGATGAGAATTCCCTCTGCAGCACATGCAGGTTCTCCAGAGACGGGATCCACCAGCTGTGACTGGCTACATTGAGGAGCTGGTTCTTGTGCTCCAGGCTTGTTGGGAGTGACCATCTCTCCATCCCTTTTTTGTAAGACTGGTAACTCCTTCATGCCATTTCCTTACTCTCTCACTTTCCTTCCTTCAGGTATTCAAGATGTCATTGAAAGTGCAGACAAGTAACATTACGAACAAGAACGATCCCAAGTCCATCAACTCCAGAGTCTTCATTGGCAACCTCAACACAGCCGTGGTCAAGAAGTCGGATGTGGAGACCATTTTCTCCAAGTACGGCCGGGTGGTGGGCTGCTCCGTTCACAAGGGCTATGCCTTCGTGCAGTACTCCAACGAGAGGCACGCGCGTGCCGCTGTCCTGGGCGAGAATGGGCGTGTGCTTGCTGGCCAGACTCTGGGTAAGTCTTCCACTAGACCTTTTTGGTGTCAGGGAGCAGCAAAGGCTGCCTGCTCCCCAAGGAATATGAAACTGGGAGCCAGGAGCTGAGCGTGCTACTGTAGCCAGGATGGCAGAAGCCTCACCAGTCATGACCTAGCCCCTCGCCCCGAAATGAGGCAAATGGGGCAGACCCAAAGAAGACGATAATCATGTTCAAACAAGAGCCTAGATCATCAGGCAAGTCCATGGTGTCGAGGCAGATCTGAGGTGAAGCAGGAAGTCAGTCCTTAGCTCAGGTCCAGTGATGGCTGGAGGCAGGTCCATAGTGACAGTCTGAGGTCAAACCAGGAGGTCAGTCTGCAGTTCAGGCTCTGGGTCTGGATCAGTAGGGTCCGTGGTGGGGCATGGATACAGGCAATGAGTACAGTAGAGCTGGAAACCATTTCAGCTATGCAGTATAACTTTGGCAAGGGTTGAGTGTCCAGGCCAGGGTTTAAATGGGCTTCCTGGGCCCATGGGCAGGAGTCCCAGCAAAGTCTAATCATAGTCAAGAAGTCCTATTAGTGCCCTGACATTAGGCCCCCCAAAACTCACATTATGGACTGTGATTGTAGGAGCTAAACCATGAGAGTCTTGATAGATCTCATTTTCTTTCTTAGAACTCTGCTAAGGATGGAAAAGGCTGGGAAAAACATTTCCTGGTTCCCTTTCTGGTTTCTGAGGCTTGGAGTCCCTGGACGCACTCATTTGATTAGTTACTGATCTTATTGCTGCTGTCATAGTCCTAAGCCTCTGCATAACATGCCAGCATAAATGATCTAGCAGGGAGTTTGCATGGAGGAAAGCAGATGTGCCTAAATTAACTGTGTGTCATTAGTATTCGTGAATGCTAACTAAAATGGCTGGATTATGCCATTTAAAAGTCACTGGAGCTTGAAGATATGTTAATACTGTTGATAATATTGCAATGCTAAAGGCCCCGCTGCATTTTGGGTCCCTTTAGGCTCTGTAGCAAGAGATGTTCACTGCTATGAATCTTACAGTCGGAACAGCAAAGGGGAGGATGACTTCTGGTCTTCAATGTTTCTACCTCTGCTTCTGGTCATAGAGGAGATCATGAGGATAGCATGAGAGGAGAGTCTCGATTTGTTTTATTTCCCACGGCAGTGCCCTAGAGGGTGGACCACATTAGGTGGTTGGCTGCTTGGACTTTGCAGAGGCACTGGGAGCTTATGATAAAAATCCTGCATTGAAGCTATTGTCAGACACTGATGTTGTACCCTTCGTTTCAAGGTGCCTGTACTAAAATGACAGCAGCTCATCATCTGTAGGGCTTCCCCTGGAAAACATATGCCATTTCACCCTTCAAAAATAAGTGTCCAGTTATGAGTGATCACCTAGACATGCTGTACAGTCAACAGAGCTGGGCACCTTTGGGAGTGAGTGTTCGGCTTGGGATGGAGGTTCTCACCTTCCCCTTACCTGTCAAGATAGACTGCAGTCTACCCCACAATACCCCTGGCCAAGTTTGCTCAACTGATGTGAAAAGAGATGCCTTCCTCCCCCTCCCTCCACGTATGTGAAAGTCTCTGATCTGCCACTGCTGCGTGATAGAAAATAACAAACAAAAACACCCCAGCTGTTCCCAGCTGCATCCTTCTTCTGCAGATTGCTCTGAAGGGTCACATGCAGAGACGCTGTTGTCAACCAGCTCTCAGCTGAGAACTGAAATGGAAGGCAGCATTTTTAATGAAAAATTGTTACTTGTCAGCCTGCTGCAGACAGTGGTCATTGGACACCCAGTGAATTGATTTGCAGCCTATTCCCACTCTACTTCCAGCACAGCAGTCTGAAACACGAAGTTGAATCTAGCTCTGGTCTTTCACACAGGATACTGCTTCCATCAAAGGTTTAGTCAAACATCAGAAATTATTTTACACTTCTCTTTCCTTAAGCACAAAGGCAAGTTGAAGGCACAGGGTGACAGGGCGAAGTGCACTATGCTTGTGTTGCTTCTGGTCCAGATGTTGACCACATGTTCACGCAGTGCATAGACACGATGAACAAGGCCTTGGGGAAGAAAGGCATTCATGTGGACACTGCAGAGAGATGCTACAGGCTCAGCTGAGAAACAGGCACTTTGCTGAGGAGAGATGGCTGGGAAAGGCTGACCTGATGGGAACTTCTGATGCTCTCCCCAGTGTCTGGTTTGACAACAAGCCAAAGGGACCTTTTGTGGCTGTGAACGTGTTCCCATTGCAGGAGAACTTGACAGAGATGAGGAGATGAAAGTATCCCTTGAAGGTAGTTAGAGACATCTTTGCACCAAACAAGCTGACAAGGAACTGCTAGTGGAAAGTCACTGCCAAAAGGGGAGATCACAGCCACGTGGTCATGCTCTTGGGGAGAGGAGGGACATGGAAGACGCGCTGCTGAAGAGGATGTGCTTGGTTGTCTTCAGAGGCAGTGTTCAGAGCGGTGGGGGTCTCCAAGCTGATGGAAGAACTTCCCTCCCCAGGCAGGCAGTGGAAGCTGCTTTCAGCAGTGGCAGGAATGTTTTCCTCTTCAGCTTTAACCTGCTGGTTCAATCTGAAATATCAGGCTTCCAAAACAGATTCTGAATTTGAGTCTCATCTGCAGGTTGCAAATATTTGATCCTGTAGGCTCCCTGGAAAAGCTGGCCAGAGCAAACATCCATTTCCATCTCCCTCCGGTAAATTAAGGATGTTGGGATGCAATCAGGTATTCCTCTGGAAGAACAGATGTTGCAGGAAGCTTCCAGTGCTCCTCACTAGTAGTGAGATCAAATCCTGCAGTAATCCATCCCTGCTGCCTCTGCTGGGCAATGAGCATCATCCTGAATTCACATGGTCAAAGATGCCTGGATGTGAGGGAGGGATACAGCCATGGAATGGGCAGATGGGTTCAGTGACAGCTACGGAGGGGACAGATGAAAAGGAGTTGATGGAGCGCAGTGATGAAGCAGAGGGAGCCAGATTGTCAATGAGATGCAAAATCTATTCAGGCTGATGTGCGTGCTGAGCTCTTGTCTCTCCTTATTCAGTATCAAGGGAATCCTGAGGGAATTTAACTGTGCAGCACCACCGTACCTTGAAAGTACAAACTTCTGGTCTTAACTGCATGCACCGATGAAGGCTGCGCTGTGCTATTTCTAGCGGAGCATGCCACCAAATTGAGCTAATTGCTGTCATTATCTCCTGTTGGGCTTTCACTGCATCTCCCTTGAAGGATGTTAAGCAGCATGGTGCTGCCGTTACTTCTCCATTTTGCAAGAAAAACGGCTGACAGCTCATGAGAAGCCCCTGCCAGACAAAAGAGCTCGCAATAGGGAAGCCGGAGCCAATCTTCCTCTACCCAGGGCAGGTCTTCCTCTCTCCAGGCCTCTCCTCTTTTCCCTAGGGCCTGGCATTCTAAAGGGCTGCCCTTGGTAAACACCAAAGGAAAAAAGCCATTCAGCAACTCTGCTTTTTATGTGTTTTTCATAACCAGGGCACTCGTCCCGTTCACCAGCAGATCCACGTTTTCCCTGACCTTCCTTTTGTTGTTAATATATTTGAAGAAGCTTTTCTTGTTGTTTTTAACATCTCTCGCCAGGTTACATTCCAAATGTGCCTTAGCTTTCCTGGTCGCGTCTCTGCAATCCCTGTCGACATTCCTGTGTTTCTCCCGAGGGGCCTGTCCTTCTTTCCACATTTTGTATACTGCCGCCTTCTGCTTGAGCAATGCCAAAAGCTCCTTGCTCATCCACGCAGGTCTCCTGCTCCCTCTGCCTGACTTCTTGCACACCGGGATGCACTGTTGCTGGGCATGGACAAGTGCTGCTTGAAAACCAACCAGTTCTCCTGGGTGCCTCTTCCTTCTAGAGCCCGAGCCCATGGGAACCTTCCATGGTTGCAAGGCTACTTACAGCCCTGCCTCCTTGTTGGATCCTGAATTCCACCAATTCATGATCACTGTAGCCAAGGCTGCCCCCCCATCTTCACATCTCCAACGAGCCCCTCACTGTTTGTTAGTATGAGGTCCAGTAGCCCACCTCTCCTCATCAGTTCCTCCACAATCTGTGTCAAAAAGTTGTCTTCCACACACTGCAGAATCCTCCAGGACTGTTTGAGCCTCGCAGTGTTATCTTTCCAGCACATATCAGGGTAGTTAAAATCCTCCATGAGAACCAGGGCCTGTGACCATGAGGAAACTTCCACCTGTCTGTAGAAGGCCTCATCAGCTTCCTCCTCCTGGTCAGGCGGCCTGTAGCAGACACCCACCACGGTGTCTCCCCCATTAGCCTGCCCTTTAGGCCTCCCCCACAGGCTCTCAACTCGCTCATCCTCCAGCCCCAGGTTGAGCTCCATGCATTCCAGTTGCTCTCTCACATATAGAGCAATTCCACCACCTCGCCTTCCCAGCCTGTCCTTCCTAAAGAGCACGTAGCCTTCCATGACAGCACTCCAGTCGTGTGAGCTGTCCCGCCACATTTCTGTGATTCCTATGGGATCGTGATGCTGGGACCACACACAGATCTCCAGTTCATCTTGCTCATTCCCCATGCTTCGTGCACTGGTGTAGAGGCATTTTAGAGAGGTAATCGAGCCTGCAGGTTTCTCAGGAGGGATGAAAGAGGACCCTCTGTAATCACGTCCTGTCTGCACTTTCCCACTACCATACTCCTGGCTGGATGCCCATTGACTTTGGTTGCCTGGTATTGATTGCTCTGTCCATGTGACACTCCCCTTCCCCCTTCTTGCTTGATGTAAAGCCCTCCTAACCAGGCTGGCCACCCTTTTGGCAAAGATGCGCCTGCCCCTCTTGCTGAGGTGGTTGCCATCATTCCCCACCAGCTGGTGGTCGTCAAACAGAGTCCTATGGTCATAGGAGCCAAAACTCTGTCACCAAGACCAGTGGCGCAGCCAGTTGGCAACCTGTAGTATCCACCTTCTCCTCCTTGAATCCATTCCCCTCATTGGTAAGATTGAGGAGAACACGACCTGGTCTTCCATACCTTTGACAGCAATTCCTAGGGCTCTGTAATCTCACTTGCTGTCGGTCAGTTTCCTCATGGCATCATTAGTGCCCACATGAAACAGTAGCAGGGGATCTTGTGTGCACGAGTTAAACCATGTGCAAGGCATTCAGCATGAAAGCTAGTGGTTAGTAGCTCTGCAAAGGGAGAGGAAGAGGCCAGCCAAGGGTAAGAACTGCCTTGGTCTAAAGCTGTGCTGATCACTGCATTTTCATTCATTGCAGATATCAACATGGCAGGGGAACCCAAGCCAAACAGACCTAAAGGGCTGAAGAGAGCAGCCTCGGCATTGTACAGGTAGGTCTTCTCCATGTCCCCTCCCTGCAGCCATATCTCACAGCTGACGTATCCCACTTAGCACATTGATGCTTCCAGGTCCTAGCACTTCCCACAGATTCCCTTGGGTTGCTGCTGCTCAATGAACTCTGCCTCCAAGGGCC
Organism: Eudromia elegans; assembly: GCA_003342815.1. Lineage (NCBI taxonomy): Eukaryota > Metazoa > Chordata > Aves > Tinamiformes > Tinamidae > Eudromia > Eudromia elegans. The sequence continues at coordinate 919,678 of PTEX01000261.1, read as the reverse complement.
TTTTTCACTTGCTGGACTGAGGGGAAAAGAGCAGGTGAGAGCAGAGCAAGAGTTTGGCCAGGACTTGGGGACATGAGTCTCCTCTGGGCACAGTCTGGCCCATGGACTGGGCATCTGTTGAAGGAACACAGACAATTGCTGCTTGAAACCACGCCAGAGATGTTGAAAAGGGTCTGAAAAAGTGAAACCCTCCCCTCCAGCCCCAGCTCCGAGAGCTTTGGAGGAGAACAGAGATGAGTCGGGCAAAGACACAGGAGAAAGGGGCAAGAAAAAATAGAGTCCAAATCATGGGTTTTCACCTGCAGAAAAAAAAATCCAAGACAAGGGAAGTCTCACCTTCCCAACTGCCTCTTCTTCTAAGAATCTCCCTTGCAGCCTAAGTTTAAATAAGTAAAAAGGAAAGTCAGCAAAGCAGATGCATCTTGTTTGACCATGCAGCGGTCTCTGCACTACCCAGATGGCAGCACAGTGGGGAGATCACAGAAGCAGGCACCTGCCTCTTCCCAATGGTTTTGCCCTTAATGGATAGGGAATACCATCCCAGTGAGACGGACAGATGGTGAGGGCAGGAGGTGCTGCAGAGTTATGGCACATTGATTTCCTAGACAGAAACCTCAGCATCCAGGGAAAGATTATGACCGTGAGTGATGGAGGAGCATTTCTTACCTTGTAACCAAGGAAGTAACAGTTTATTGCTTGGCTCTTATCTCTTTACTGGTGGTAGATTTATGAGCCAGTGTGTGTAAAGACATCCCCAAGCAAAGCACCTGTGTGTGCCTCCCCGCAGCACCACAGATACGTAGAGCCTGCCCCGGGGAGCTCTGCCAGCAGTCCAAGATCTCATGTATGCCTCACACTGCTTAAAAATTGCTCAAAGAGACTTACTGAAGTTTGAATTGGTCTTGCTGCATGACCAGAGTTTGGCCCTCTGGATTTGCATGGGATGCGAGGCAACGGGAAATATCCACACTGATATATAGAAACAGAGTTGATAGAAATCTTTTCATTTATATGTACACATACTATTTACAAGGCATGGGTAGTTTATAATACAAATCAATTTGTTCCATACTGCCAGGCGATAAAGACTTTGCCAGCATTTCCTCATGGTCCATGCCTTGGCCACTAACTCACTCCTGTTGCAATGACTATTATCTCAGACTCTGAGAGAGATAGAAATGTTTGCAACCTCCTGCAAACACAGTTATGTTAAAATATGAGCCCGAGAGTTATCCTACTCTGACTTACAGCAATATTTCATGCCAGATTGGTGAGAGAGTTAAACTTTGCCATCTGGACTGGCAAAAATCCTGGGAAACAGGGTACCAACTTTGCACCGAGCTGTGATTATAGGTTTTTCTAACCATGATATATTTTTTAAATGTTGGACTTCCAAATTACAACCTGTAGCTTACAGAAAGGTGATGTTGAACACATCAGATTATCTCCTTAGGGGCTGGGGATTATTTTATCTTGACATGGGAGAGACTTGGTATTGAAGGGAAGAGATCTCTCCTTTTGGATACAAAAGAATCAAAAATCCTGACAATTTCCCTTGATCCACCAGCCCAGGTATGTGTTTGGGTGCTTGAAATTTAATAGGCAAAATATGCACAGGCTTTTGACAGTATAAATTCTTGGGTCTCTCTGTAGGAGCCAGACCCTCAATTAGCATGAATCCTTATGGTCTTGATCTGCCCAGGCCTCCAAGGCTGTCTCCCACCACCTGCAGCATTTGCCTAAGTATCTCTTTGCACGAGACATCTCTGTGCTGCTCCCGATGGGCTGCGAGTGGGGCCAGGGTAATCCCAGGCCGCTTGGCAGGATGCAGATGTGCCCGGGAATACCGCCAGTGAGGTAGCGAGGCCAGCTGGAAAATGAACCCGTCTCCCAGGTATTTGTGTTATGCTGTATGCCTGCTTGGCTAGGGAGTGTCCAGGCAGACTTTCCTGGGCTCTCAGGGCTGTAGCCCCCTTGGTCCCTGTGGCCCTGATGGATCTGTCTCTTGCGCTAAGTTGTGATGAGGAGTCAGCTCTGCCCCAGGAGATGCTGCAGTGAACACAGCATCTGTATTGGACCTTTGGAGGCAAAAAGTGCCACCCTTGTGAGTGTCATTGGTGCTGGAGCTGCGCTGCAGATATAAGGACATCTTCTTTGAGCTTTGGGACAGCCTAAGATGAATCTGCAAGAGCAACAAAGTGCCTGGCAGCTCAATGACTCAAAGAACCATGAAATGGTGATAGACACAGTCCACCACTGGCTTATTTTCACAGCCTATAGGCACAGGAGGATGGTCTTCTTTCGACTGTGCTGGCATTCCCATTCCTTGCTATACCCATTGCTTTCACCACCAGGAGCTGGTGTTGAACCTCCTCCACACAGCAGCTCCGCTCATCCCATGGCTGTGCAGCAGTGCCAGGAGCAACAACATCCCCATGAGCCCAAGGCCAAATACACATCAACAAGGCTTGAAACAACCACAGCACAGAGCAGCAATGGCACTCACTGCTGGACCCAACACAGGCAGTAGAGATTTGGGCAACCTCTTCCTGCCCACAGCAGCTTCCGTGTAGCCCTAACATCTTGAAAATGCCCCTTTCCCTTCCCAGATCTCTTTCCCAGCTCCCATTTGCTTCAGCGACTTGCAGGAGGAAAGAATCTTACGTCAGATGTGCAGGATTTTCAAAGCTCCCCACCTAATCAGTGCCAGATGTTGCAAGTAGCTTTGCAGCTGATATTATTTCTACTGCTGCAATCATTAAGATTGTGCAACCGTTAATAGAAGGATGCAACCCGAGAACAACCTGTCACTCACGATTATCAGTACAAGGCCATCAGCCAGGTAATTAAAAGCATGGCCACTCAGATTTACATCTGCTCTTCAGGTACGTGCTCCAAAGTGGCACCTTCCCTCCTGCAAGAGTAATGGAAGTGTACCACGTTGAAACAATTTGCCCTTCAATTCCTAATGTGTTGGTTTTGAACTTTGATGAGTCATTAAAAACAATGTGATTTAATTACTAAAAAGAAACGGCACAAAAGAGACATCAGGAGCTGGAGGCATCGTGCTACCTGACAGTCTTAAAGGCTCATGCTGCATCACTCTCTAATTGTCCCTGTTTTATTTTTAAGGCTGCCATGTCACCAACCGATTGAAGAATAGCAAAAATTATTTCTTCACACGTAGGAAGCACTGCCAGGTCACTGAAAAATGATCCATCAGTTTTGGTGAGGTTGGTCTTCTATGCAGTGAAATCACCAGGCTCACAATATCCAGATAAATCACTGCAGCGGAGGGGCTCGCAGCAAGGCTCTGTCTTGCCTCTTCCAAAGTTACAGAGGATTTAGTTTGGATGGATTAAAAAAAAAGAAATCACCTCTTCAGTGCAGCTCACCTGACTTGTTTGTGATGTCCACCTCTGAAAGTGATGAATCCTAACGTGGATCTGCCTCTTTCCTTCCATAAAGAGAGCCTGGCTTGGGTATATCTGTTTGTAGGCTCCATGAGATGAATCTCACCACATTTGGAAAGTGAGGCCCAGGTCCCCCAGGATAGTTAAGCACCTACATCCATTTGAAATGGGATGTTGAGTGTCTCGACTCCCCTTGGCTCCAGCGCCAGAGACAGAGCATCTCCCCCCTCCCTTGCTTCTTACCCACACCATTTTACAGATGTTCTTGTACCATCCCCTATCTTGCAGATCAGACATGGTGTAACCTAACTCTTTGCGACAGCTGTAAATAACAAGCAGCAAAATTGTACCGATGGTGATTTGCATCAGGAAAACGCAAAGCTTTCTGGTGCTGCTCATCCATTCCCCAGATGGCTCCTGCTGCAAATAGTGTCATATTTACTGGGTTTATTGGCCGCTTACTTAAGAGACCAAAATAGTGTTTCCGCAAGTCTTAAAAAAATCACAAATATATGTTAGCTTTGTGATAACTTATATGCACACATACACATACACATCCACCCATCTGGGCCATGGTGGCTCCAGCAGGGTGACTAGGACAAGAAGAAAGGCACAAGAGTGTTTCGCATGTTGGCAAATGCCTCCAAGCCGTAGCAAGCTTCCATAGCAGGAGCCGAGACCGATGAGCAGTGACAGTCCAGGAACAGGTTTCTGTGGTGGATGGAGACGGCGCTTCTTCCCAGGCAGTGTCCGTAAACTGTACAGAGAGGTCACTGCTGCCTTTTCCTGCCTACGGACCCTACAAATCTCCATTCCGAGGCATTACTAGAGCCAGCTGGCAACGTTTCACCAAAGCGTGTCAGAGCTAAGAAATATTACAGAATTGCAGCAATTTCATTTAATTTGCATCTAAGGGGAGAAAAAAGGTAGTCTGACAATGTAGATGCAACCAATTTCAATTTTCTTTTCAAGTGACTTTCTATTTTGATTGTATTCCATGTTTATTTGATTCAAGTAGAATTAGTGTCAAACATTCTTGGTGAACAAGATAGATTGAATGGCTGAGGGGAGTTATTTTTCTTGGAGATTTTCCATATTTCCATGCTGGGCTGAATGAAAATCAAGTTACTGCTCTTGAAAATTTTCCACTTTCCATGCTGCATCTTAAGCCCTATGAACATGGTAGTTATATTCCAGCAAGACCTGATGTGGTGAGAATTAGCTTTCTCTTTCAGATCAGAAAGGCATGCAAGGTAATAAATGCAGATCATGCTCTTTGGGGTACTGGAATAGTAATTTCTCATCTCTGAGGCCAGCAGACACAATGGCTAAAGCCAGTATCAGCATGGGCATTTTGGGTGATAACTTGAATTTCTGGTCAAAACTACATTTCCCTTCTGCTACCCTGGCCAAACTCCTCCAAAAGTGACTTTTTTGTCACTTCTTGCTTATGCTGCAGGACATCAAAGTCATATCTCTGTTTTTTTTGATTCAGGCTTGGTGCTTGAGCCCTCATCCTTTGACACCGTGACCCTAAAGACAGCTTGCCGGGGTATCAGTTGGCACCAGGATGAACGGCCCCTTTGAACTCTCATTGCACTCCTGCTTTTTCTCTTGCGAAAGCAGGGTTGAGTCTTCAGGGCATGGTGGAAGTGAAAAAAACAGGCTCTGAAAAGCAGCGAAAGCCCAAAAAACAGGACATGGACAGGGTATCACGGAGGAGAAGAGAGGTGCTAAACATCTTCAGTGCCACAGCTATGAAATTCATGAGCATCTTTTTCTTCTCCATGGTCACTAACCAGCCCTGTCGTTACTCTGTCTCTGCAGCGGTTACGACTTCGACTATGACTATTATAGAGATGACTTCTACGACAGGTAAGCAGGGGAGGCAGCGGCCTGACGGGCTCTACTTTGGTCTGACGCAGCCCCCCGGCTGCTTCAGCCCGCTGCCCATGCCCGCACAGGCTCTTCGAGTACCGGGGCCGCGTGTCGCCGGTGCCCCGGGTGGTCCCCGTGAAGAGGCCCAGGGTCACCATCCCCCTCGTGCGGCGCGTGAAGGCCGCGCTGCCCGTCAAGCTCTTCGCCAGGTCAGCCGCCATCGCCAACAGCTCGGCCAAGCTGAAGTGTGAGTATGGGCGAGCGGATGGTGGGGACCCCAGTGTGACCCACGTGTTCCCTGCCCAGCAATGGGGTTTGGGTCAGCAGGAGGGCTGAGGCTGGACCATTGGGGGCCTCTGTGTGCTAGACACAGCAAGTCCTGGGCACCATCCTGACACCTTCCTTTTGGTAGATGTGTCCCCAGGAAGCTTTGGCACCGGGTTGCCCTGCCAGGCAGCCAAGAAGAGACAGCCCCATCCTCCAAGGCCCCCAAAGGGGTCTCTTCAATGTGTCCAGGTCAAATTTCCCCCCATCTCCAGCTTTGGAGGTTTCTGCAGCACAGCCATGGCCACAAGGGCCAAGCGTTATAGTTGCCTTGACCGACGTCTTGCTCACAACATCATCCCTAATGCATAAGATGGCCAAGTAGAATAAGCACCTCTGTCTCCTTCTTCTGTTCCAAGTGAAATGCAGTGAACTGCAAACGATCAAAACCGAACTGACCCAGATCAAGTCCAACATCGATGCTCTTCTGGGCAGATTGGAGCAGATTGCTGAAGAACAGAAAGTGTCCACAGGTTGGTTGGCTGCGTCTGAAGGCCTTGGGGGCAGCTGGAAAAGGGCCGGGAGCTGTGGCACAGAGAAGGGTGCTCCGAGGGGCTTGTTTGAGCGGCCAGGCCGGTCTCCACCGCTCAGTGGCTTCTCACCATTGGAGGGCTCTGCCTTCCCACGCCAGCTCCGGCCGGGGAGGCCCCTCAGACACTGCACGAGGTGTTTCTGCAGCACCAGAGAGGAGCAAGGACCTCACTATAGCAAACACCAAGACGCAAGTCCCTGCCCCAAGGAGTTCTAAGTCTGCAAGTCTGCTCAGTGGCAGGTTCCTGGTTACGAGTCCCCAATCCCTTTCTGCAAGGTGGGAGAGGGAGGTTGCCTCTCCCTAAGGGAATTTCATTCTTTTCCTGAAATGGAAATGGGTAGCTGAAAATTTTTCTGGGTTTTATACGTCAGCAGTAGGCCGCATTGCAGTTCATTTTCATGCATGGTTCATTTTCTGCCCATGTTGGGATTTAAGCCAAAGGGAGAAATGGCATATAAGTATTAGACTAACTGGAAACATCACTGCAAAAAAAACACGCAATGTGTGTTGCCATGTAGATAGGCTGCCAAAATTACGCGCTCCAAATTATGGAAATGGGTTTAAAATCATGATTTTTTTTTTTCCTTTGGTGACATATTTTGTGTTTTTTTCATACTCACCCCAAAGGCTGGCAGAATGAATTCTGATTTGCCCCTCCAGTATTTCTTTCAGTCAGCTCCCTCAAAAATCAACATTGTAGGGAAAAAAAACCCACCATATATCCATTATTAACACAGCAACTCCTGAGTACGAGGGCCCATTGGATTAGTCTCACTAGACTTCAAAAAATGCCCCCTCTAATCCAGATGTCTTGGCTCTTGGTCCTGCAGAGGTACGCAGGAAAACTGACGGAAGCAAAAGTGAGATCTCCCAGGAAGACACAGCATCAGAGGCAGAGATCAACACCGAGGAACCGCTGAATGGGGATGAGGGGGAGGAAGAGGGCCTCACACGAGATGAGTGTGAAGATGAACTGGTAAGAGGGCTTGGGTAATACATCCCTACAGCCAAGCGAATATCATAAGAAACTGCAGTTTTCCTGGAACTTTTTAAAAGTCCCCAGGAAAATACAGTTTTTCCCATTTAAAAACAAATAGTTGCATTTAATCCCATGATTGCTTACAGCTTATTTTTCCAGAATGCTCTGCTTGCCCAAGATTTGACCTAGAGAATGCACATGAAGATGCTGAAAAAACATAGTTGGCTCTTGAAATTCAGTTCACATTTATCGTTGGTTTCACAACAGTTTAATCATTGGTTAAAACAAGTTGCTTTGCTCCAGAGTGATTCTCAGCTGGACTAAAACATATGGCAAAGACATGCATATTATATTGACTACACTTTACTAACAACCTATATTTGTATTGATCTTTCTTCTGGACGGACATCAAATTGCATAAATTTAGTTGCAGTTTGAGCAGGCAGCTACTGTTATGCATGAAGCTGTATATCCTTGCTGAGGGCAGCACTTGCCTGAGCCTGATAAGCCTGATGACATATATATTGGTTTTAGTGTTTCCCTGCATGAGGATATTGTCTAGGCAGGGACTCAAGCAGGTCCAGTGAGCCCAGTGGGCAATTTCTGTGCCTAAAATTAGGCATCTGTGTATGCAGTTTACGGGATGAGAAATGTGTTTGCTTACTGTGGTGTTGCAGGATACTATATTATTGTTGGTGGCATTGTCATTTCTCAAAAGTTAAGGTTCCTCTGAAAACAGGAACAGCTCCAGACCCAGGTGAAATGGGCAGTTACAAAGAGCAATCGGGTGCTGGCCAGAGAGGTAGCCCTGCTCTGCTGCTGTGTGCTTTGCTGGGCATCAGCAGGTCAGGCTAGCTGTGGTTCTGGTGCCCAGGGCACCTTGCTGAGGATGGATGAGGGATTGGAACAGAGTTCTGCAACTGTTTCATCTTCAGTGGCCTCATGGCTGAAGCCCGTAACCGCTGCTGAATCTAAAGAGATGATTAAGAGAAGACATCATAATAGACTGCTGCAAAGCAGAAAGGCAAAAGCTGGCCTTCATCTCTGCTGATTATGACAAGGAAGCCCAGGTTTAAATTACCTCAAGGGAAACAGATGGGAGAAATTAGGGGAGGGAACTTGCTGATGCTAATGATGATAAAGCACTGTGCAGACTGTCAACAGCAAATGTGGAATTCTCCAACACTGGTGGGATATGAAAACAGAGTGGACAGACATCTGCTGGGAATGATTTAGGATGAACTGGTCCTCATTAGGCATAGGAAATGAACAAGATAACTATTTCAGGTCCCTACAATCTATTTTCTGTAATTCTGTGGTCCTAAAGAAGCATTGAGATCAGAAATCTTTCGCTGCCAGCATCAGACAGGCTCGGGTGTGCTCAGCATGGGGCCCCTTAATGTGTGCAGTTCATCTACAGGGGTATTTCCTTAAACACTGGAAGGCAAATCACAAAAAACATCCTTTATACTTTGATCCTGACCTTGCAGGACTGAACAACTCCTAAATCTTTCCAGTTCTTGGGGAGTGACTTCTTCATCCCATGTCTCCCTGACCTACATACATCAGCATCGCTCTCACCCCATGGACTGGGGTGAGGCAGAGGAACTTCTGAGGCCTCAAAAGTTTCACAAGAACTTGAGGAAGAATTTCTTAACAGCGAGGGTGACAGAGCCCTGGAACAGGCTGCCCAGAGAGGTGGTGGAGTCTCCTTCTCTGGAGATCTTCCAAACCCGCCTGGACACCCCCCTGTGCCACATGCTCTAGGTGACCCTGAGTGTGCAGGGGGTTGGACTAGGTGACCTCTAGAGGTCCCTTCCAACCTTAAGTATTCTATGATTCTATGACTGTTATCCATGGACACTGCATCCACATTTGTCACTGAGAACATGACACATCCTGCAGGCATCTACCCTACACACTACTTCCTTTCAGTCCCACTTCAAGGCAGAAGTTTGCTGCCCTGGTTCTGGGCACTAATCTCTGACCATGGCAAGGGTAGCTAGCACTGGGTAGGGGCAGAGGAGTCGAGTCCAAAAGGTATGCTCCAGCTCACAGATGTGGAGAGAGACTGGCTCTTAGTATGAATTTGTGCTCTCTTCTGTGCCAATATTTCTCTCAACCTTCATGTCTTAACCAGTTCTGGCTTGATTGCCAATAACAGGTCCATAAGGGTTTCTCAGTCAGCTGTGTCAAGAAATTGCCCATGATGCTCTCCAGAAACTTCCTGGATTGCTTTTTCCCAGCCCCATTGCCCTTCCAGCAGGACAGGGTGGTTGGAATCTCCTACGATTAGCAGGACCTGCAATTATGAAGTTTCTTCTAGCTGACCAGAGGATGCTTCATACCTTTCTCAGACTGTAGCAGATGCCCACCATGCTGTCATTGGGTTTGGTCTGTCCTCTGGTCCTTAACCTGAGTCATTGCCTGTTCCAAGGCCAAGCTGTGTGCATTTGAACTATCCGTTTCCATGAAGTGCACCATGGCCTCCTCACCTTCTGTCCTGGCTTCTGAAGAACCTGTTCACAGGGCACTACACCGCCTTGATAACTGCTGCTCTGCACGCAGAGGAGACGTTCTGTTACTAGAAGTCACAAGAGTTCAGACTGGCCCATCTCGGTAGTCTCCATTGAGAGCTCCCTAGAGCATAACCTCCTGCTCTCCCTCCTTCCTTGCTCTGATGGATTGAGGCGTTTGCCTATGCATAATCTCCACGCCGACCCATTTTTGGAGGTTGGCTGAGATGCAGTCGATGATGCATAGGTGAATTCTCTGTGCCTAGTTCCCTGAACCTTCTCACACAAGGAATTCAGCTCACAGATATGTCCAGTAGATTAAAAGTGCTGCACTGAGTTAGGAGTTAAAATCTTCCACCTGGCTTAAGCAGGCAGAGAAGAGCAGATTCAGATCAGAAATCAGAATGGGACCCCCATGCCTTCTAAAGCAGCGTGTTACTAGCAAGATTTAGATTAAGTTCCCTTGCCTTCCCTTTCAGATTAGCTAGTATCGCCTGCAGATGTCCCCTGGCTCCATTTCCACCTGTAAAATATCCCTCGCTATATTTGGTCTTTGCAGGCTGTCTAATACTTTCGGTGACACAGTATTGCAGAATGGCAAGGGGATCTTCTCATGCTTTATTTTCAAAAGCATCCTGATATGGAGAGAGTTTCAACCCACTGCGCTGTCATTGTGGCCCTTGTGTGATGAATACTCCGAATGTTACCAGTTTAGATGATGCCCTTTACTGCAAACAGGGACCAGCTGCTCTGGCCAAGAGCAATGCTGTTGCACAATTTGCTGCCACGAGCCAGCCTCATCCCTGAGCAAGCGTTAGTGAGCGCTGGCATGCTCACTACACATGGTGTGGGCCCTCCCCAGCTCCTGAATAAACTCCTCACAGCGCCAAAGAAGGCAGCAGCCATGCATATACATGGAGTAACACCTACTTTTGGCATACGCTATGCATATGTGCAGAGCACGAGTGTCTTGCCTAACCTGGCCATATGACAGTCATAGAATCATAGAATACTTAAGGTTGGAAGGGACCTTTAGAGATCATCTAGTCCAACCCCCCTGCACACATAGGGTCTCCTAGAGCATGTGGCACAGGGTGATGTCCAGGTGGGTTTTGAAGATCTCCAGAGAAGGAGACTCCACCACCTCTCTGGGCAGCCTGTTCCAGGGCTCTGTCACCCTCACTGGTAAGAAATTCTTTCTCAAGTTCCTGTGAAACTTTTGGTGCTTCAATTTTTGGCTGTTTCCTCTAGTTCGATTACTGGCTACCACTGAGGAGAAGCCCTCCCCATCCTCCTCACTCTCTCCCTTGAGGTACTTATACACACTGATCAGGTCCCCTCTCAGCCTTCTCTTCTCCAGGCTCAACAGGCCCAGCTCTCTCAGCCTTTGCTCGTAGGGCAGATGTTCCAGGCCCTTAATCACCTTTGTAGCCCTATGAGGCATTCACATAGCAAAGAGCCGCTCCGCAACCACGGGTTGCCGCAGGTTCACAGCCTGGGCACGTGCTGGACCCACCGGCGGTGCTCACTCTGGGTCAGCCCCAGGCACACAGTGGACTTTACGCTGCTGCAGTGCAGTGGGCTCCCTGTCATCCTGGTCCCTTTGAGGGACAGCAGGAGCCCAGCCTCAGAATCAGGGAATGGCACTTCCCGCAGTCTCCTCTGGGCAGAGCACGGCCAGGGTAATGCCCTGGAGTAAACTGCTGCTCTTACCCTGGCACTGTCCGTGCCTGGAAGCGCGGCCACGGCACGCAATAGCCTCAGCAGATAGCAGCTCCCTCACTGCTGAGCAGCCCAACGTGGTTCCTGCTGTGGGAGCTCTCCACAAGCCATAGGGCAAGCCCTGTGTGTGACATATCACAGTGTCTCAGGCGGGGCAGAAGGAGCAAATGGTGATTTCCTATTTCTGGTCCTTTTTCCCTTCAGGAGAACAGCCGTTACACAGATGTGGAGGATGCCAGACTACAATAACCAGGTACAGCTCACACAGTACTTTTGGAGCATAAGCTTTCATTCCATACGTTTTGGGTTTTTTTTGGCTGCTTCAGAAGATGCTCTTTCACATTGATCCTCAGGGTTTTCCTAGCATGGAGCCTGGCTGCTCACCTGGGCCACCAATCAATCCCTCTCTCCATTTCCTAAGTCACTGCCTGTCTGAAGCTCCAGGAAAATGATGCCCCTATTTTTCTCTCCCCTCTCCTTGCAGCCCATTCAGAATAGCAATGAGCAACAACGTGTGGAAAGCACGAGGCTAAAACCCTGTCCTGGCACATTGAGCAAGACAAGCTAACCTGACGGGCTGCTGTCGTCTCTACCTGGCATTGAAAAGGAGAAACGTGGCCCAACATCTTCCACCCATCTGTAAAGCAAAGGCAAAGAAAATTACCAATCCCAGAAGATCCCCAGTGCCCCATCCGATGGATTCAGAGCTCTGCTGCCGGCACGGGCAGCAAGCAAACCCTGCACAGTCTATAACCTGCCCTGACTGGAAAGCAGCAAGCGATTGTGTTACCAAGTGAATCAGAGATACTGTACAGCATTTTGTATCAGGGGAGGGGCAACAAGTTATACCCAACAAAGAGGTTTGTGTTTCAGTTTGTTTTTTGTTTTGTTTTCCCCATGGTAATTAAGGGCCAGAGCACTTGCTAAGTGGAGGAGAAGTTGGGACAATTTATGGTCTCACATATCATGTCAAGCAAGAGGGTGTGGGGTGCTCTCCCCTCCCAGAACAGTCGCCTCATCTCATGTCTCCCTCATGCCATGAGCTGTCAGGAGTGTGTCATCCCTTCCAGCGGGGCTGAGCTCTTTCCAGTTGCCGGAAGAGAGAGGCAGGAGAAGGAAGGTACCTGGCGGAAAGCAAGGGCGCCAGAGCAGCAGAAGCAAAGCACACGTCACCTGCAGTTGGCCGGGCTCCTTGCGCTCCCTTGGGAGTGCTCTGCAAAAGCTCAGGGAGGCCTTGCAGAGGGAGAAGGTGCAGGCACCTGCACCCTGGTAGCAGCAGCCTGGACAGGAGGTGACCCCACTCCTTGTGCAGCACAGGGAGGCATGAGCCAGCCCATCGTGGGCGCTCGCATCTCCCCTCGCTCCAGCATCGTTGGGATAGATCTGAGCAGTGAGATGACTTGCCTGAGCTTAACAAGACCGGCAGCAAGGAATACACTGAGCACGATGCATGTGGGCCTTCGAGCATCAACCCCTATCTCCAAATTCAAACTGCTTTGGACCTGCCTAAGCCCTGACATCAGAGGCTTGCAGTAGTCAGCATGTAGCTTGTCGTGGGAATCCTTTTGCACCACAGTGTCTGTCTCTCTGCCTTTTTTTTCTCGGTCTTTCCTCTTTCATGGTTTTACCCCATTTTCCCAAGTTCAGAGGCTGATGGGACTGAGACTAATGCAGCACTTTATGTAGATCAGATGTGTCCTTCCCGTCTCCCCTCCAGCCTCCATTTCCCTTCAGAAACACACTCACACACCAGTGCTTGGAATCCAGTCTGCCATCCCCACCTTTTCCTCCATCAAACACTCTACAGACAGAGCAGACCCCGCTCACTCCCCGCATCTACGGAGGGCTGTGGAAGGGGGACTGCTGTGTCCTGTCCAGTGCTCAGAGCCAGACGTTCTGCAGTATCACTGCAGGAAAAACAGGTTGAGTGGGGTGCCCAAAGGGCCATCCCAGAGCGAGCATGGCTCTTGAAGCACAATATTGCATTTGCATTTCTTAAAGTAATTCATGAGGAATTAAAGGGATAACTGTGCTTTCCTTTACCTTTTTTTTTCCCCCTGGTTCCTGTACAATTTATCCATTGTGTTGTACCGAGCCGTTGTAGAGCTGTTTTCTAGGCTTTGAGAGATGAGCTGCAGTTTTTTGCTATGAGCTGACTGTGATGCTGATGTTTGGGAGAAAGGTGACCTTGTACATACAATCCTGTATAATAAAAGAAAGAAATCTAATTTCTTTTTGCTCTCTTTTCACGCTCTCCCATCCACAAACACACACATACATTTTTCCTTATTTGGGACAACCTCTGCTCCCTAGCCCAGTTCCAGCTCTGCCAGCAGGATTTGCTTTATCTTATACGGTGTCTATTCCCTTAGGCGTAACAAAACTTCTGGATTCACGTGGCCTGTAAGATTTTGCTTTTTGTAGACCTAACGACTCAGTGCATAAGCCAACAACAGTAATAAATGTCTCCTGGCCATCTTCCCAGGGCCTTCTTCCACAGAGCAAAACACAGCATGGCACAGCTGCACACTTGCTCTATGCTCCCAGCAAACACCCAAATTCAGGTGTATTCAGCCCTCTGCTGTACCAGGAGGTCTTGCAGGGACCACGCATGGGTGATTCCAACCAGGTTCCTGGTTGCGGAAACTGGGCTTGATCCATCATCCAGCATGGGAGAGGGCACGGCTGGTTATAGCAGCTATTGGCATTGGGTTGGTGTTGAGTGCAGGGATGCCTTGACCATCTGGACTGGCTCTCCTGTTGTCACTCAACAGGTCACATCAGGATGAGCTAGGTAGCATCCTTAGGCCATTTGCTCCACTTTGCAACTGGGAGAAGGTATAGAGAAAGGGGGAAATGCTCTCCTGCCCTGGCTCACCCAGCAAAATGATCAAGCAGATCTCACCAGCTTAAGAACAGATGGGCAAGTGTCGCACCCTGCTCACAGCCCATTGCTTCACCAACAGCTTCACCCTGACTCAGAGTAACTCCCTGTACATTGGCCCTGCCAGTTGCTTTGTGCCAAAGTGAAGGTTGAGCTGGTTCCTTCTGCCCAGTGGTTCCCCTGGGTAATGGTTAATGCAGCATCTGGGCAGGCAGAAGAAAAGCCATCACCAGAAACTGAACAACTCCCACTGAACATGTCTCTGGTTTTCATCTCATGGGCTGGAAAAAAATTGCTTTTCTTTAGGCCTTTCCACCCCCACCCCAAGATCTCATTAGGAAAGTCCCCAGACCTGACTCTGTTTCTCACATTCGCTGCCAGGAACAAGCAGTGTTAGGGGGTGACAAAGGCATTGTCCTTACTGCAAACAAACATGATGGTCTTGAGTCCCCACTGCTTTGCCTGAACCTCTGGGAAGCAGGTAGGAAACGTATGAGCTACCAGGATATTTTGGGCTTCAGGAGATAGTGGTGGGAGGGAATAGCAGATATGCACTTCTTTTTTCTTTTTGGGCATCTACAGATAATGATAGATATCCAGCTGGGAAAATCCTGTCTCAAGATGCTTCAAGATTCATGCAGCTTTACAGACAGGTAGGGGACCTACACCTGCTCTGGCACCTTATAGGTCTAGCAAACCCTGCCCAGAGGGGTGCAGAGGGGTTAGCAGCAAGGACATCCATGCACCTCCAGAAAACCACTGCAAACCATGGATCAGATGCAAGACAATGCTCTCCCCATGTCAAAGCAGGAGGGACATTGCCTGCCCCAGAGCAAATAGCACCCACCAGCATCAGATTAGGGATTAGAGAAACTCATGGGAAGTCACACCAGAGAAAGGGCGAGATTCAACAGCATCAAGGTGACCATCAATGCAGGAGCTGGTCCACAGACAGGGGAGCCAGTAGTATCAGAAACAAGGTTTTCTGTAGCAAAGCAGAGTCTTATTAGCACTTTGAAATAGGTAGCAAAGGGTAAAACCAAGGAAATGTAGACTTAGAAAACACTTTCCAGGTTTCTACAAGTCCTTCTATCTGGACAAGCCCAGGGAGCAGTTCCATGATAATGCACTTCAAACCTCTCTGGATGACTGCACTGAAAAAGAAGATCACAGCAGTGGCTGCTGACATACGAAGCTCTGCTACAAAAAAAGCTTTGAAAAATTGGGAAAATTTTGCTCTTAAATCAATCAAAACGATGGTCCATTGGGACCATCTCTCAAGGAGAGATCCCATCCAGGCAGAGCAAGAGACTCCCAACTGTCCCCATCGGGGCTGGTTATCCCACCCTGCAATGTTGCAACCACAGAAGGAAGCCGTGGAGGTACCCGACACACTGTGTGGCACTGCTGGGCTGTCTACAAGCCAGACTCTTCTATTCATGTAGGGGACAGCATATGCTTCCAATCATATTGGATGATTGGATCACTGTGCTCATCTAAAATAATCACACAAAATGACATGCTGCTTTTGGAAGTGCTCCTTGGAGCTTCCGAACCATGCCTTAATAGACCTGAATTAGTCCCCCAGCAGGAAAAGCATTTTTCCAGAAGCAGAACATATGGAAACAACACTGAGAGCTTTAAATCAAGGACTGAAACAGGCTGGAAAAGCATAGATGTAGCTATTTAGGGCAAAGAAAAGTAGCACTCACCTGTGAGAAGTGCATTTAATCTGTGAGGCTGTTAAGCCGGTTTCTGTCTCTCATAGCACTGCAACACTCCACTATAATGTACAAAAAGAGATGCCAGTTTTGTTGCCATCATTTCAGCCGTCCTTCTGGTAATGTACAACTTTTCAGTTACACTAATATTGACCACAGGGTCCATGTTGCTCTCTGTCTAAAATATCATGTTAGAGACCATTTCCCATATCAGATTTTTGTTGAATCATCTTCCAGTCCAAGGCAGATCTGCACTCTTTTCGTAACAAAAGGACGTGGTGTCAGCAAACTAGCAGAAGGGTTCCAAAGGCCAAAAAAACCTGGGCCAAGACATACTCTTCCCTGCTCTTAGCCTGCTCAGAATGAGACTTCTCTGCCTGCAGCACTTCCAGGAGGCAAAGACAGAGCTCCAGCCCTAGAGCACTAGAACTGTTCTTCAAGCCCCAAACGTTCTTGGTTGTGGGCAGGATTTCAAGGTCACCTTCCTCATCCCAAGCAGAGTGACGTGCTTCAGCATGCAGCTCAGGGAATCTGTGGAAGCGCAGTTGGTCTGGACTCAAAAACAATCCAACGTGTGAGAAAAAATCAGAATCAAGCTGTTCTGAAGACAAACCTAAAGCAGCCTCGCTTTAATATGGACACCACTCCAGAGGCAACCACAGCCTCAGCCCTAGATAATCCCTGCAAGAGAACCCAGAGATCCTGGCACTGCTGCTTCAGAGGAAAGGGAGATCCATCAACCTCCCCAGCTGGAACTTCCAAGTGGGGAGGTAGGGATCATCATATATGTAAGACTTGCAGCAGAGTCCTGAGCACCAGGAGGAAAAACTAGACAAAAGACAGTTTTTCATGCCTTTTGTGCCTTGATTTCAAAATGATTCATACCTTCTAGCTTTTCTCTCTGTAATGAAGGCAATAAAACTTCATTTTCTTTCTTAAAAAGTGTTATCATAAGACTACCATAAAACAAGGTCAGAGGCAGCAAGAACCAGCTGTGTCACCTAATGCTGCTGTTTTGCTGGACAATAGGTTTGTGCAAAGTGCATTTTGCCACCATATGGCCTTGCCCCACACTACGAAAAGCAAAATGTTTGCACATAGAAGAAAGAAACACAGGAAAAGTGTAATTACATAAAACAGTGAAATCAGAAGAAAAAAAGGTTAAAACTAACTTGCTTTAATAATGAAGGTCTCAAAGGAGATAAATTTTGAAAAAATACAGATTTTTTTGCTGGTTCCAGCATGTTGTAGAACTATGTGTCATAGCTATAATTGCCAACTTCAGCTTTCTTAGTTGTTACAGAAAACTTTTTCTCCTCTATCAGAGCTGATAGACCTTGAATAAAGTTTACAAGTCTTTGTGAATCAGATATAAGCTAATTCAGTGCATGAGAAATTTTAAAACTTTCAAGTTCAAGGAAGCTGCTTTTATGCTAGAAAATCCAAAGTCAGACCCCATACACTCTCACTAGAGAAGATACAAAAAGCTGAATAGGGAAGCAACCACACATTCCTGCCACATAAACATCAGCAAAATGACATATAGCACAGATAAAAAGTTATCATCACTGGGTTTTAGAAGTATGTAGTTGTTTATAATATGCAGAAAGGAAAAGGGAAGAACAGCAAGCTTACACAGCAACTGCTGAGGACTTTTCTTCCTCCAAAGAAAATCACACTCCTCAAGTCTATGCTGCAGTGACATTTTTCTAGGGTCAGTGAAAGTATCTACTTCTGTATAAATCACTATATTTGCTGCCTAGAATTTGAGATGGAGACTACAGGTCTAACAGCTCAGGTTCAATCATATTTATATAACATTATGCAAATGTATATAGGTGTATACATACTTATATATTCACCTATGTGGCATATATAAATACATGCAGGTAGGTATGCACCTCAACTGTGTCAACCTGTGTTTAAGTCCATCCCAAGTGGAAAAGGCTAGATAAATTGCCTCTGGAGGCATTTCCCTGGCCTTACTGGTTATAAAAGAGTCAGTAAAAATGGGTTTCTTAGCTGAACTGTATGGGGTCACTTCAGGCAAAAGGCTTCTACAGATGGGCTTCTTATCAACATACTGTATTCAATGGTATATCGAAACTCTTGCTCTCTTTTCTACCATATAATCTGACAGTGTATTCAAAAATCACTTTAGCAACTAGCCCAAAGCAGAACCATTTGAGACGAGTCTTTTCTAGGGGTGACTACGGGCACCTGAAAGTTGAACAATGTTCTTGGGGGAAGTATTTGCACTGGAGCTGGAGTGCAATGCAAGGACATCTGTTTGCCAAAACTGCAGGCCAGCAGGAAGCCACCAAAAATCATACTCAGCCTGAGCCATGATCTGCTGCTCTGACGACACAGGACAAACCGTCACTATGGTGAAAATAATTGAGAAATAGAGAAGCAAGCATTTATTTTGGAAGCTGGTTTGACTTTGCAGCTTGTTGTCCTCACAGATGGAAAATGAACTATTAATTCCTGTACATCTATTTTCTGCTGAAGCTCTGCCTTTAATTTATTCTTACAACCTGGGCCTGAGAAGAGGGGCTCAGCTCAGACAGTTGGAGAAATGTTACCTAAACTCACCAAGCTCTAGTGAACCATCATGTTTTCCAGCAGTAGCCTTGAAAGTCCATTTTCTTCTCCTTGTTGACTATCTCCATTGACCAAGCTACCTGTCAGGCATGCCCATGGACGACACAAACTAGAGGGTGTAAGATAAACTACATGTGACTTGAAAACAAGGCCTGGTGACTTATGCAAAAGTAAACTAGAAGCCTCCCCCTTCCAATGGAAACTATCTTAAATTCTTCTTCCTCATCCTGCCTTTTTTACTAATCCAGGTTTAAAAATGAACACTGCTTCAATTAAACCTTTGTTGTGGCCAGAAGCTTTCAAAAAGAGATTAGTCCCACCAGATTTCATCATAGTCATGTAAGCATTATATCTGCAAAACACAGCCCTAACAACCTCGAAGGCAGCTGAACCCACTATTTCTAGATCGGTCCAGAGAGCTAGATCTCTTTTTGGTACGGTGACTATTACAGTGACTGAAACAAGGCCACCTAACTCTGACATTCCAATCCTCCATCTATGATATGGAGATAAAAGTATTTACCTGACTAAGGTGAGTTAAGAGCTACCTTACAAGAAGAGGTGTTACCTTACAAGGATGAGGCATATCATAAATTGACAAGGAGACTCCTTCTTTGAAGCTTTCAGGGTTCCAGTGATACACATTCCTCAAGAGACTCCTCTGTGGGGGCTGAGCTGAAAGATGTGCAATACCTTTACTGCTGGAAATGAACAGACTGCAGTAGCTTAGAGGGGTTTGTTAAGATGCAAGAAAACTCTCAGATGTGGTCAAAGACATAGAGGAAATCAATCCATCTGTATTATGGTGCTCTTTGTTAGCTCCCAGACACTACTGGTACTTCTCACTTCCTAAAAAGTCCTTGCTCTATTTGCTGAAGAAAACACAAGGATGCAACAATAACGTTACAAGAGGCACTGATCCTGGTTTTATTCACTTAAAAGATACATCCAACATTTGTTATAGCTCACTTGAAATTCAAAATGCTTTAAAGAAACCAACTATAAAACCTTGAGTTGAACCTTACAGTGCTGTCAAGCTTTCAAATAGCATGTAAGCAACTTCCCAGCAAAACCATGTTCTCTCTCAACAAACATACAAAGAGAGATAAGGATTGAACAGAAACCCTGCAGTTTCTGGTATTAGACAAACTGACCTTAGAGCGACCACCAGTTTCTTCCTGTAACCAGAGTAACCTACTCCCAGGAGGGACTGGCACCAGGGTTCCTGAGTTGTTATTACAATTTATGCAGACTCTGCTATGTTTTAGAGACTGATTAAAACTTTCTTCTTTTGCCTGCCATAGTACTCTAGTGAGAGGACACTTCCGCTGCCCATCTGTTGCTGTAGCAAAACTCCTACAGCCCCCCAAAAGCTAGGTAGGACAGCAATATGTGTATTCCCATAGATTATCACTACTGACTGACTGCGGAAAGAAGTGCAGGTATCAGGAAGCATCTGTGTGTTGATTTGAAATCCAAACTACTTGGCAGTATCTTCTGTAAATTCAAGATTGATACATGACAGTGCATTTAGAGCCACCACAATGATGTTACCTCTATCCCTTCTATTTTTTTTCTTTTTGCTGTATTTCATTAATTCTTTTTTAAAAAGGGTAAAGAGTTCAGGACTTAAGAAAAGTTTCTTTATATGAGACTGCAAAACTTAATACTACGATGCTATGCAAGCCTACAATATGATTTATTAATTCTATGTTAAAATTCATCATCAATGTGGTGTCTAAGCTACTCCAAAGTTATGATCTCCATAATTAAGTAGTGTCAATATGTCCTGAAGCCACTTTCTGTGCAAAATGCTTTTTTATATTAACAAGACTAAAGATGAGCAGTTCTCATGTTAGTATGATATCCCTGGTATGTAACCAATTTCTCCATCTAGTGATAATCTCCCTAAAATAAGCTCATTATGCAAAAGCAAAATAACCTTCATCTTAAATCTTATTCTCAATCTTTGGACATAGTTTAGTTGCATGATCTGCAGAACACCACACCAACCATTCCCATCAACTGTTTAAAACGGAAACTGAAGGAAAAATCCAAATCAAAAGAAGCTAACTGTTATAGTATCTTTAATTTATCTCATGTTTTACAGAAGTCTCAAAGGATTAAAAAGCACCTCCTTTTCCATCACGTTCCTTATAGTTGGTAAAGCATATTCAATGAGCAAATGTATGTGAACAGCTTGAGGATCTGCATCTTGCAAGGATTTCACAGACCAACCAATCAAAAGCCAAATTTCTCATGGTTTTTACAATCTTGTTTTAATATAACGGTAAATCCATTCCGATTGTAAACCTGTCCAGTCACATCTCCCCAGAACACTTTGCAAAATCCAGTGTTGATTAGCAAACTAGTTAGCTTTGGCACGGAGCTGTGCTCTCTTGCCTGTGACAGCCTGGAAACCAGTTTTGATGCTGGCGACGGAGCAGCGAGAGTGGCAGGTCTCACACTGCAAGAAATATAATCTGGTGTCCTTCTGTAGAATTGTGTCTGGCGACCGACATGTATGACAGGTGACATACTCCTCTGCAGAAAAGGAATTAAGTAGCAATTAAGAGATAATACATTGTCACCAAACAAAACACCACTTCTTCAGTTTTTAGTGTAATAGCTATCTTGAAAGCCCATTCAAATGTATCTAATAATTTCTAAGTGGCTTACCATGGAGAAAATAGGTAACGGCAACCTAAAAATTCCCCTAGCTCACCAAGTTTTTGCCTGATGCTTTGTGCACTGACATCAATGTTTCAAAAATAACAACCTGTTAAGCCTGGCCTTCCGTGACTTTCTCTGCTGAAACAGCAAAAGCTGCATTCTCAGATGCCAGAAGCTCTTGTAAAGCTACAACACTATTGAAAAGCATAATTTTTTGCGACACACAAGCTGCAGAGCGTGTCCTGCTAGTCAAAGGATTCCAGGTCTTCCGCATGTTAATAAACAAGCTATGCAAATTTAAAAAAAGTCACAGCTACTGTTATTTTTCATATTCTTCCCCAAAGAAATGAAATGAAAGTCAGATGAAAACAAGCAAGGCTCAAACACTCACTAGCTTCCTTGGTATGTTGCAGTGCCAGGGCAGAGCAAATCTTGTTTGCTTACTATAACTTCCATCATAAAACAGTAGCACAGTCATAGCTATTTAGCACAGGGCTTCCACAACACATCCACAGTGCGGCACATGGGCAAAGCAGGACCCACACATTACTGGAATGGGCCTGGGAGAAATCTATAGTGAAAAAGGGAAATTATACTTACTGATATATCTTCTCAAGACATTTTCTATCTGTTTTTGCTGGAATCTTCCTTTGATTACAAGTTGGTTGTTACCATCTATGGAACCACTAATTTAAAAGAAAATGAACTAAGTATTTGATCTGCAGGAGACATCAAGTAGTTACACAAACAAGCAAAAAAAAAAATCAGAAACATAACATGAAGTTAACTGATGTACTCTTCAGAGCAAGCAGCAGTCGAAATTACTTTGTGGAAAAAATCTGCAAAACTCAGAGGTCTGAAAACCTACACAAAATTTTGCCCAAACAACATCCCCAGTACAGTAATACCAAAACCTAGCACCAGCGCATAGTTACCAAAAGAATTTTACAAAATGGGGAATTTGCAACAGCAACTAAGACAACTCTCTAGCAAGGTGTAACATAAGGCCCTTGTCTAGTCATTCTGATACAAGAAAGATGGTTTGTAATTCTTTACTTTGTCTGGAGCTGAAGAGAATGCACTACCCAAACAAATGGGCACTCAATTCATTAGGCAACAACTGAGAAATGAACAAACAACGAAATTCACACAATGAAGTCTATGGCTAAAGTCATATAAAAGTAATCAAGTGTTTTTGCTAAGATTGTATATTTAATAGCAATGGACAGAATAACCAGTCACAGACCCTCAGACTTGTCATTGGGCAGCTGGGCATTTTTTTCCTCTTACCTATCACACAGCTTCTTAGGATGATAAAAGCCACAGACATCCCTGTCTGACCGGGACTAGCAGCTTCGTTAACAGAACATATTTGAAAAAGGTCCCAGATAGGGAATTCAAAACCTTATCCAAACTGTTCCCAAGGCCTTTATAGGTTGCATCTGTACCTCTTCCCTGATATGCAGGCTCTTCAATTATACAGCACAGAAGCCAAATGCAAGGAAGGCAAGATTTTGGTCATCTAAACCCCGGAATATTCTTTTTGATTAGATAATGTCAACTATACAGCCACCACTTCCTATACACACTCATGTGAGACTCCCATGTGCCTTACCTTGTACCCAATTCTGCCAACAAAAATGCCAGGAGATGTTTTGGCTGACGATGTAACCTAAAAATAAAGATATCTTTAGCACTCCCCTTCAGAGAAATATGATATTTGTACAGGAATGGTAGACTAAAGTGATCTAAGATTACCAAGTTTGCATGGGAACAGACCAAAAGGGTCTGCACCAGAGAGCATAGGCAGATATGACTGACACAAGAAGGTGAAAAAAGTAACTTTCAGTAATTATTGTGATTGTTAAGTTCTTATCTTTCAGATTTTGCGATTCTTATTAGACATACACATCCCATCCCATGCAAAAAGGGACCATTCTCAGTTTTAGTAAGCTACTCAGATCCCCAAAAAAATTTTATCAAACTTGTCTTCTGACTTTGAAGAAACAAATCAGATGCTGCAATCCCAGAAATGACCACACAGAACAAAACTGCCTGCTCTAGAAATAATTAAGATGGACATAAATAAATTTACAGAGAAAGTGTTGCTGCAAACAAAAAAAATTGAAATTCACAACATTTACAAAATAGCAGAAGTATTTATAGTCTGAAAGCTCAAGATTACAAAAAGAAAATCCACAACCATTCCCACTCATCCTGACACTTGCAAGCAAATATCCCTGATGACCCAACTACACAGACTTCCTGGAAGTCAGTTAGCTCACAATAGCAGCAGATCTAATTTTAATCCATGAAGTCCAGATTTTTCACAATTCAAGTGCAATCATATCAATTACCACTTTCGAAAGTCAAAGTGGTACAGCTTCACAGTTATCTTAACACAGAAAATGCAGAGGAAAGGAATAGCAAGATTGAAATAGCTTTTAGTTTACTTTAATTCCCCATAGTTTTGGCGCTTTTTTTTCCTTTGTCAAATATGCGTTCAACAGAACAGCCAAAAGCACAGAAGAAATTGTTCCCTGTTCCTTGGGAATTGTAAAAACTTACAATTTGCAGATATCTGTAAAGTTGACAAAAGATGTTTTCTTGGTCCCTACTCTTACAACCTGCGGAGGCTTCATGACAAATTTTCTTTTTTCTCCAGCTACCATATCTGGATTCTTTTCCCGCATGATGTTAAATACTCTATTGAGCAACTGCAAAAACAGGTGTTCATATCAGTATCTCACATCTCTCAAATGATGTACAATCATTTCCGACAAAAACTCAGAAAAACGTTCATTAGAACACTGAACTCTCTTTGCCCATTAGTTTTTTACATCATGTTTTAAACACATTAAAAAAGGGAAAGAAAACACACACACTACACTTCTGCAAAAATGTAAAATCTGTTTTTCCTGAGATTTATTATGTACAGCAGAGGTATCTCGGTCACTCTATAGAGCTGCAGAATTGTTGTAACTATCACTAACACTTCCCTATAAGAAAATCAACCACAATAAAAAATGCACTTCTTATTTTTCTACTGATGAGTTTCCATCTACAAGTCCTTTATTCTTAAGTTAGAAATAGGACATAAAAGCATAATGCCTACCACTGCTGGTGTGTTTCATCATGAAAAGTATTCTGAAAGTCTTCTGAACATTACCTCATCATATGTGTAGTCCCTTTCTGAGCCTGCCCAGGCAGGTCCTGACTGAAGGCTAAAAGAAATTCCATCATCCTTTTTGCTATCTTCATCTTCAAAGGCTGTAAAGAAAGTTATTTGAGAGTCATTAAGAAAAAAAAAATTTCTTTAATCTTGTTCTTATGCGATTTCTGAAAGGCACACTATGGAAGATCCCAGTAACACAGGGGCACAACTTTTCCCTGTTTGTTTGCCTACACAGGTCATCAGCACTCACAGGGGATTCATATAGTGCTTCTACAGAAGATTTGCCTGATAAATACAGTAATGGATAACACAATGAATTTTGAATCAAAGACACTCAAACAGAAATTATTCACCTACAACACAGACTATTTTGCTTTCAACATCCCCACTGAGCAAGGTTTTAATTTTACCTTCATCCTTCTCCATTATTTCATCTTCATCTGGAAATTTTACATTCTTCTTCTTCTTCTTCTTATTGCCCAGCATGATATCAAGGTCATCTTCAGGTTCTACTGTCTCTGGTACATCCCCTTCAATTTTTAAATCCTGCAAACAATAAAAATATATTTTACAATTTCCCACGAAACAAAGATCTTTACGGCAAAGCATCAGAAATAATACCAACAGCATCTTACTATCAGTATCTATCCAGTGTATCCATCATATTCTGAAATGTAAAAGATTTAACTTGAAACTAAACTAAGACTAGATTTTTACATGTCAAGCTCTCTAGATGCAATGAGGTCCATGTGACTAACACATAAGACAGCAGTTTTGTATTAAAACTTACACTCTTTCCTTTAGATTACATGATTTCTGAATCCACACAGATAAAAATCTTCTGATTTAACCTTTGACTGGCCAAATACAAGGTCACATTGCACTTGCCTAAAAGCATCAACCAAACTAAGACATAAAAGAACAAAACATTCTACACCGCAGAAACACTAAGTTAAAGCAAAGCTGTTCTGCTTGAAGCCAATGCAATTAGTTATCATAGTTCCTGCCTGAATGAAAACACGTTTCTGCATATGTGAAGAACACAGAGCAAACATTTAGCCCTCGCAGTGGCAGATCAGAGGGACATTTTCTTCCCAAAGGAGCATAATCTGAAAAATAGGTTTACATATAACATTCCTCTGTCCACTTGTCTCCTGAGCTTGCCATTTACACTGACATTATCATACAGAAACAAAACTTGGAATAAAATTTCCAACGAATAGAAATACCCTGTACATATTCTGGAACACTGAGAACAGTAGCCAACCTTTTTTGCAAATGTATAGCCTTCACTTAAAGCACTAGCCTTCAGAGGATATGGTTTCTGTCATCATATGTTTGCACATGGCTTCTGACATCATCCACTTATTTCTCTCACTTCAGAAGACAATTTATCTGATACTCTTATTACAAACTACAAAATTATTGGCTCTTTTCACATATTAGTTAAATTTCTTGGCAAAAAAATGCAGTAGCAGTATATTAAGCAACATATTAAGCAGAAGTTATTACATATGAAAGATGTACTGAACCATAAGTTTAAATATTAATTAAACCAAGACATAATCACAGACTCTAAAGAACTTCTGCAGAGCCAGTTCCCAGAGAAACGAAAGTAAGAAAGACAGGATAGCTCAGCTTTGTAAACAGACCTTGACACCTTCTTCTGCTTCATCTATGTCAAATATCTTTTTTGTTTTTTTCTTCTTTTTCTTTTGATTGAAGAAGTTTAGATCATCCAGGTCATCTGTTGTATCTAAAAAGCAAACCATTGGCAAATGAAGCACTGATACTTATAGCTGCAGTAGCAGTTTAAAGTTCTAAATTTACATCTGAAGTCTGCAATTAAAACATTACAGTAATGCACAAGCAGTAATCTCTAACACTTATAGAAAATTCTTCAGGTTTCAAAGAAATCATTCCTCTCTACCTCCAAAACACCTCAGTATTATTTTACAACGGTTACATATTTTGAAGTGCTTAATCTTTCTTGCTCCTGTATAAGGGAAATTAGCTACTTCAAGCATCTCTTCCTTAGAGATGAAAAATAAAAACAAAGGTTGGAATGTTTAGTTTCTTTGGTCTACAGGAGTAGCCAAATTTATTTGCAAATTGGATTTAAGTTAACATTATTCCCTTAACTGAGTCATTGTGACATGGCATTGGACCCAATTAAAAAGCAATACACCTGTTCATACACGTTTATATACTATTAAAAGCTTATTTTTTATACTATAAAAGCTTATTTTCTGAAAGATTTTGAAGAATACTAGTTATTATGGCATTTGCAATTGTTCAAAACCTAAAAACTCTGTTAGTCACATTTCTGACTATCATGGCAACAACTGTATCCAGATGATTTAAAACCTTGTCTTAAAATTTTAGAGATATCCTTTCCATTGTCTCAAGTAAAAGATTCCATTTCAGTTAAGAAAGAATTTATGCAAGCTAACAGCAGCGTTGTATGCTTCTGAACATTTTAGCCAGCAGAAAGAAAATATGCCTTCACACGTGCAGAGTCCCTAAACGAGTTAGGATGACAGCACTATACATTACGATGGCAAATTCTTGAAATGAGGCTTCTGACCTCACAATACAGGACTACTTTTGGCAGTTCATCTACAGGGATTTACTTTACCTTTCTTCCTGCTATCTTCTTCATCTGCTTCCACATCTTTGTCCTCTGCTGGCTCTGGTTCAACTTCTTTTGTTTCTGACTGCTGAGTCTCTTCTGCTTGTGTGTCACCTCCTTCTTCATCCAGCATGAAGGGCTTCTTCTTTTTCTTTTTCTTCTTGCTCATGGTAGGATCGAAAATCATCTGTAAGAGTGAAATGTTCATTAATAGCAGAGTAATCACCCACCACTTAATATTTAGAATATCTTTAAGTTTCTCTCCACATTCCTTCAGCTAACAGAATTGGTTTTTGACTCCAAACTCAACTGTGTGTTTTTCTAGACATGTGATAATGTAATATAAGCTAGCCGACTCAACTCAACAATTACGTACGCTTCTTTAAAAAGAGTTTGATCCAAATTTTGATCCAAGGCATAACCAATGTTAAAAATTACAACATTAAAAAGATTTGCACGCTACTTGATAGCTGAGAGATTCTGCTGCTTTTTTCACAATGGTCAAGATTACAAGTTTCTTGCCATCTGATTAACACTTCACGTGAAAATATTTTAAGAGCTGTAAATCAGTGACAGACTAGCCGCCAGTTGCTTCCTCCTTTTTGTTACCACTATAAATTCAACTCTTAAAGAAAGTCTATTGGAAGGAATTGCTGACCCTCTCAACCTCACAAAAAGATTAACTCTTATCTCAACTTAATTATATGCTACTGCTTGGTACTTCCATTTCCAAGAGCCATTCATTTCCAGTTTTAGAAAAGGGGGACAAGATTTATAAACTAGTGTTGACAAGAGCATTCTGGACTAAGAAAGGCTAAAAGCAGCTGGTGATACAGACAGACCAATATCAATTCTCAACACTATGAAGTAGCAAAGATCCTTTTTTCCCAAACAAGACTCAGAGTCCAAGCGATCCATCTAAAAGTTGCTATGGATTTCCTTAGCCAACAAAGAACCTTAGTTCACCTAGTCTGCGAAGAAGGTACTAGCCTCAACAGTCATTTTTAACTTCACAAGACTAGAGATAATTAACAAGGAACTTCTTCTCTTCTCCAATATATTATCACTTTTTGCTACTATTCTGGTGTCAGTTTGCTACATTCACCTGGCACATTTTCACAAGTATATATTTATTACATCAATTTTAGATACATAATAAAACTCTTGTTCCTTTCCTCATTTTATATATGAGAAACTGTTCCTACAGAGAGTTAAAATCAGCATTTCAACTTCAACTGCTTGTTTTCTTAAATCACAATTTTTTTTTTCCATGAAACAACCTTTTTCTCAGACTTAATACTCTCCCGTGTGTGACTTTCTTGCAACATTCTGGAACTGACATATTTAGTAAAGAGTCTAAACTAAGCCACTGAAAGGCAGTAAACTGCATATACACGTGTCTGACGTACAGCATGGTAAAAAGGTTTCCAATACGCAAAACTGAAACCCAAGGTTTTCAAACTCCTGAAGCATATCTTGAGTGATACATACTGGACTAGGAAGGTTTTCAAGAAGTTCTGTCAGCTGGCTTCCCTCTAGTGCTTAGACACTTGTATGAATCACATTCTTGTTAGACACAGTAATCAAAGCCTGTGCACAACCGGTTATACTGTCTTCTGGCTTCCTCTTTGCTTGATGAATGAGGCTGAAAGTTGCTGCATAGGCAACAGTGCACAGCTTTGGAAGTGAGCCTGAGAATACCATTTTCAAAATTATGACTCATTTCAATGAGGAAGCTTTGCAAAGCTTCAAAGAATTACCTCTTACATCTTCTGGTGCGTTTAAACGTCAGATATTTAGATCAGGTGTAATAACTTCCAAGAAAGAACTGTCACCTCCCCTAAATCACTCTTCTTTCTCCAAGGAAGAAGACATCCTTCATCCTGAACTGCCATAAACCACTTGTATTTACAACAGACTATGTTTTCTGCAGTAACACGCTAAATTAAAGTTAACACTCAAGGAGGGCTTCTGAACTCTAGGGGTAGTTTTAATTCTTAAATTACCAACTTCAAAGTCAGTGGAACCACTGGCCTTGCACCTCCATGGCCTACTCGACTCCTTAACAGATGCCATATCCCCCCCAGTCAGATCAAGCCAAGTTTCTACAAAAGCTAACTGCCCTTACAAAGAAGAATATGAGAGCTCTGTAAGTCTAGAGGGAAGTCTGTGCATACGCCTTAAGTCACACAACAAATCATGACCTTATCTAATGTGACAATCACGCTATTCCAAGTTTTGTCTGTCTCAGGGAGTCACTTAAGAAAATTATTCCTTTTCTCCATCCAGTATAGTTTTTGATAGATGAGATGGAGACAATATGACATCATTTAGCGATGGAAAACATCAGTCCACTGAGGGGACTGTAGCCCAGGCCAAAGAAAAAAACCTTGTGGTTTTCCTGCACATAAGTGGCAATACTTTTAGGGAAACCAAATAAGTGGAATACAATACGGAAAACCAAAACAAAAACTCACAAAACTTCATAGTTCAAACACAAATGCTAAGACGAAAGATACTGCTAATTTTAAACTGCTTAAGCTGTTTAAACTGCTTTTAAACGGCATAGATTGGGCATAGCAGAGGTCACAAATTAATCATAGTTTACCAGCCTGGATAAACAGAGGCATGAATACTAAACATGCAGCTCTGCACTGATAAAGTTAGTCCAGGTATTCTTACACTACTCTGCCTTGTCTACAGGTACAATACAAGATCTTTATGATTAGCCTACATCTAGTCCATCACACAACCTCAGCATTAATAAGAGACTATTTGGTTCCAACACGGAAACATGTGCACTGAGTCTCGTGCATTCACATCTCCAGAAGATTTAACAGAGACATTTCAAAAAGCCTAACTGTTATCATTTCTGTTCTCTGTCAGTCTGCCTGATAAAGCAGGCCAGAGGTAACTTTGGGACTATATAACCTTGATCTCATTATAATGTCAGAACAGATGCATTACATAGGAAAAAACCATCTGCTTTAGTGGCACATAACAGATTCCAAGGATGTAAACTCCAGATCAAATGCTCTATGGTCTGATCATTTGATGCAAGTACTGCTGGGCCCCAATTCCTCAAAACAGAGTATGCTCCAGCTGTCAGAGCTGCAGTTCTATGCGGACCAATGTGCATCCAAATACTGTGTTCCTGTTGGGAGTTCAAACATTTGAAAAGTTTAAGCCTCACCTGCACTTGAAATAATTAAGAGTCACACTTTCTCATTTATCACATTGAAAGAAAAAAAAAATATATTTGTTGTTTCCTAGACTAGAACCATCAGGCTTTGGTCAGAAGGAAAAGCTAAGAATCACACAGGTATTTTAAGCAACAGCAGAAAGAAGATACAAGACCGAAAGCAGACATCTCATGGACTTCAGCCAGGGCAGCTTCCCACAGGCTGCAGTCTTCTGCCAAGGGCTCCTCATATATGTGGTACATTCCTGCTCCTCAGAAAAGCAGCTGAACAAGGTTAGCAAAAGCCCCAAGATAAAACATTTTCAAGTGCTGCAGAACAGTTTCTCAGATATTGACGCATCCAATTTCCTGGAACTACTCTGGGCTAAAATCGTCGGAACCTGGAAAACGTGAAGGTCTCATTTGTAACAACATTGCTATTTCAAGAAGAGACAAGTCCCCCAAAAGAGAGCAGCAGCAGATCAACCTGGACACTAAATATCGTTAGACAGGCTGAACCACGGCTGGAGGGAGCGAGAGGGGGCTCCTCTGCCACCCTCTCCATCCCTCTTGCCGGGCAGCGCCCAGGGGCTCCGGCGGCCTCGAGGCCTACTGCGAGCCCGCGGCCCCGGGCGAGGTGGGAGCCAGCCCGGCCTCCGTGTCGCGCCAGGAGCGCCGCTGTCCCCGCTCCAGGCCGCGAGAGCCGCCTCGAGGGGGCGGCGGGGCCGGCGCCATTGCCCGCCCGGCGCGGCGCCGTGCAGGCCGCGCCTGGCGCAGGCCTCAGGCCCGGCTCTCTCGCATGGCGGCGGCGCGGGCTCGCGGCCGGTTCCCGCTCGGCGACGGAGCCGGGCCTCACCTCGTCGCCCGACATGGCTGCAGGCAGGCGAAGGGCGCGGAGCGGAGCTGCAGGCGAAACACAAGGTCCCTCTCCGCTCAACCGCTGCCCGCGGCCGCCGCGCTCGCCTCTTGCATCAGCGCCCGGCGCGCCCCTCCCCCGCCGCGCCGCGCGCCCTCTGCGCAGCCGCCCGCGCCGCCGCGCGCATGCGCCGCCTGCCGCGCCGCCTCCTGGGGGTTGTAGTCCCCGGCGTGGCGCGTGCGCGTTATGGCGGCGCGCGGCGGGCGGGGCGGGTTCGGGCCCAGGCAGAGCAGACCCGGAGTCGCGGTTTATTGCCCGTTGCTGATTTCTGCACGTTACTTACGTATATATCCATATATACCCATATATTTTAAATGCAGCATCCACGCCAGGGGATAGTATCTCATCAGATTGTGTAAAGATGCTCAATAAAGCTATATAATTACCCCAATGTGTCATTTCTGTTAATATCCTAGAATAAGATTCGCTATGTGCTGCAGCAGCAGCTCTGCTTTGGTGGTGACACTGGGTGATTGATTAAAGCTCTGTAATTTCCTCCATTGAGGCAGCCTAATTAGTACTACATAAAATAAAGCTATGTACATGCATAAACATTGGAAAATGTCAGAAGAAAAGCTGGTGAGAACCACTAAAACCGCTGTGCTGGAATTACAACCTAATTTTAAAGGAAAAAACAGTGCTCAGTTGTATGGCCCCAAAAGAAAGGTGGAGATGCTGCCTTTGAAGCTCTTGGCTGCACTGAAACATCAAAGGGACATGTGGAATATCCAATTCTATTGATTTTCTTCCCCTTCCTCTGTTTAAAGACTATGCAGGCTGCAGGCTGCAGCATTTTCCAGGGCTATTATTGCTTTTACTTTCCTTACGAAATAAATAGGTTCCAGAAACTTAGAGTACTGCCTGGTACATTGCAATTGGTTGTTGCCGATGTCAACAGTTGTCCAAGAATAGTTAGAACTTGGCCGGGAGGGCAGAGGGGAAAGTCCTACGTGGTTTTTGGTAAGGAAAGCACAATTTGAGTTAAAGAGATTGCACATACACACAGATAAAAATAGGATTTCTTTTTCTTTTTACCTTTTATGTTTGTTGGTGAGTAACAATCCTGGCAGATTAAAAGCAAGGTGTGTGATGCAGCACATCAAGTAGAGTTGTGCCCAGGATGTGTTATGCAGTTGCAGAAAATCAGGGGCCAAAGCAAGAATTTTGCTCTGGGTACCATTAGGTGGTGGCTGAATTTCTCCATCTATCCTAGATGAAGTCTGTTCCTACACAATAACGGAATGATACTGAGCAAAATTTGAGACTTACAGGTGCATTGAGTTTTTAAGTAGATTTTAAGTTGTACTTTTTTGTACTGAGTCTATACATAGCATGGAATTCTGCTCTCAGTAAATAACTTTGTTTTAGAATATGTAGTCTAGAGAGTGCAATGGATTAAGCTTTATTATCAGCTGGGTTTAAACTCACTGACACAGGCAGGCTTAACCACTGCCATTCAGTAAATTGTAATTATATATTGTATTAGAATCATAGAATCCTTTAGACTCGTAGAATCCTTGAGATTGGAAGGGACCTCTAGAAATCATCTAGTCCAAACACCCTGCACACCTAGAACATGTGAAACAGGATTGCATCTAAGCGAGTTTGGAAGATCTCCGGAGAAGGAGACTCCACAACCTCTCTTCTTGACTTGTTCCAGTGCTCTGTCACAAGGTGTCCTCCAAGGGTGTAATAATTGTAAAATTATATATTGTAATAATTCTAAAAGATAGTTGTACCCCTATTTACACCCAAAAGAGATAAAAGTGCAAGGGGATTCTTAGGACTTCAGATATTCTGATGCATAAGAGCACAATGAAACATGGAGAGAAAAGTTCCTTGAGGAAAACGTGGACAAAACAGGTCTGTGACCTTAGGATAATGGGTGGAGTAGGTTTGGAGGAGAAAATAGCTGTACACAATAAAAAGAAGGTTTTCGAAGGAGGCATCAGAGACAAACAGGATCAGCCTGAGGAAACATCAGACAGAGTAAGCCCGCAAGAATTGATTAAAGACCTCCTGATGGTGAGGACATAGGGACAGATCTGAGTCACTGCTGAAGCCCCGGTTGATAGGTCTGATGGTGAAGTTGTCCTGATGGTAGAGAAAGGGAACAGCTCAAAACCCTTGAGGAGAGGTTTCCAGTCCCTTCTTGTGGGTTTGATTTTAAAACAGTCATTTAAAAAAAAAGCCAAATTTGCATTTCAATAAGTGTGTTTATACAATGAGGAAAGTTCTTCCCAAAGTGATCCAGCATTTGGTCAAAATGCCTATTGGGAGGGTTTCTCTCAGGCCACAGTCTAGCACATTCAGACCGGGCATAGCTTTTCTCTGTCTTTCACCATGCTTTTATCCACCCAGTATCTGAAATCGTCAGTAACTTCATAACCAACGTCCAAAACCAAATTACTCCTCTTTGTTGTTATGGTACTTAAAAAAGCACGGCAGCATGAAGTCTGCTAGCCTGCTAGGTTCCCTGCCGATTTTATCTTCCCCATCCCTCTGCTGTTCCTTGTCTCATTCTTATAATAATTATATATATATAAAGTATCTTATAAAAATAAAATTTATTCTGTACTTGCGCTCTTTTAAGGCAGACTGTCTACCAGTGTTCTGGAAATCTTGGAACTAGTACTGGAAAATAATTTCCAGAGTCTGATTGAATTGTTTATAAGACTATGGAATGTGCCATAATTAGCCCTAATAAAATCCATCTTCTACTCCAAAAATGACTCTGCATTGTTGCCAAATGGATTAAAGAGGAGATCGTTCTCAAGTGACCTAAATAAAAATTAAGGGAGTATTACATTGGACTGCAGTTGCATGAGAATGCAAAGTTACATATTTCAATCTCTTGGAGACTTTTTAAGCAGTAGATTTAGATTAGGTAGTGACTTCTGGACTATTTCAGACAGAGACACACAATGCAGACAGGGTGAAAAGTATCAGTCAAGGCTGAACTTCATGAAAACTAACAGACTCAGCAAAACAGAAGTCAAAGTCTGCAGTTCTAAAGGGGAAACACATCAGTTACAGGGTCAGCTATCTTTAACACTTACAAGAATGTACGACATCTGCTTCCTTGAACTCAACAGAGAGTCAAGCCACAGGGGCCATGTCCTCTTGCCAGTCCATCTTTGACTTGTTCTACCCCTCACATCCTTTCAATCTCCGTCTTCTTTGTTTTTCGTGCACACAGAATATTTCTCTTTGAATGCTTTCTCAGGTGAGGACAAGAGCTTTGTATCTTCTCACTGTCAAGCATTAGTCTCCAAAGCCTATGACTATGAAGGCCTGGTCTCTTCCTGAGAGGCATACTCCCCTGATCAGTGGATATATTTACTTCCTCTTCCATCTGCAGCAATCCCAGGTTGAGATACTCTTAGTGGCTGTATCTGGCCATCATCCTCTAGCAGGAGCCTTCCCAGCTTTCTCCTTGACTCTAGTGCAGCAGATCTTTAAGAGCCTGGTGAAAGTGTTTCCCCCAGGAAAGGTGCTGTTCCTAAAGCACTCCTGAGCTCATGGACACGGCTCCTTAGGCTCCTGACAGTTTGTTTGATGCTTCCCCATGGTGGTTCTGAGGGTGATGGCTGTCTCCTCCGAGCACAGTCATGGAGATGATGGCAATCATCACTCCCACTGATCCCATTTTCTTCCCGAATGGGGTTATCCTCTGAACCTTTTCCAAAATCCGGCACTGACTCAGACTGGAAACATATGGATGAGGCGCTTAGGGGACATGGTTTAGCATGCATGGTGTTGAAGGGTTCAACTTGATGATGTTGAAGATCTTTTCCAGCCATAATGATGCTATAATTATATGAGTTAGGAAATAGATTAATTTCTTCCCTAGACCCTCTTAGCTGCAGGGCTTGGAAATCCCATCCCGCCTTGAACGCCATCCTCCTAGCTGCAGAGGGCCATGCAGACGGTCTCCCTCTTTGATCCTCGCACTCTGCTTCCTTCAGGGTTCTGCAGCTTCCAGGAGCTGCTTTTCATATAGAGAGAAGCCTGAGTGCCACCGCTGGATACCAGGGCCGTCTGTGGCCCTGTCGGCCAGAGACACACGCCGACCTCAGCTTGCCAGAGCTACGCGCCCACAGGATTCCAGCTGGTTTTGGAGGAACTCATGGCACCAAGCCGGAGAATCACTGCTCTCCACAGATGCAGGGGAGCGCACAGCCGTTCCCGGCGTCCTGCCAGCACCCGGAGAGCAGCTCGGCGGGGTGAGATCTGCCCTTTCTCGAATTCCTCTCTATCCCCGTCCCGTGGCGACGGTTGGTGACAGGAGGGGCACAAAACACGACGCTGGGTCCTTGGGGGAGGCGGGAGGCAGAGGCGGCCCCACCGCCCCGGCCGGCCCCGTGTGGCGCCCGCGCCGCCCGCCAGAGGCCGCTCGCGCAAAGGCTGCGCGGCCCAGGGCGCCCCGGAGGCCGCCGAGGCCACCCCGAGGGCCGCTGTCACTTTGGGTTTTTATTTCTATTTTTCTCCTTAAGGACTCTCCTGCCCTTCAGGTTTAATTTGGATCAGATGTTGTTAAAACACTGTCCTCTGGTAGCCTGCTGCTCAGGCAAGACGGCGTGCGCTAGAGCGTTAAGGAGAACCGCCGCGTGCAGGTGAGTTTTCACTTGTGGCCCGCGCGCGCGAGGAGTAAATCCAAACTCTCTTAATCACCAGGAAGCATTCTGTTATATGTGTATATCCCCCAAAAAGCTGCACGTGGATACAAATTTTGAAGATATCTCTAGCGAAGGTATTGGACCGTGAATGGGGCTTTCCAGATTTGATGGAAATACCATCAAATACCATACCGCTCATTGAGTGACTCGAGGAAGAAAACCGATACACCCAAACACATGGTTTAGGTTATTCAGACATATACCAATTGGTGATAATTGACCATATGAAAAAGCAGACATTTTTAAGAATTGTCAGAAGCAAATTGCATCTCGGTTCTGGCATTCAGACAAAGGCCTGGAACACTGAAGAGGGCAGGTCCAAGATCCATTGCAAAACTTTCTTCCATAGGCAAATCTATCAGTCATTGACTCAAGCCCAACCAAAATTAATCTCTAAAGGAGAAAGGTAGACTGAGTTTTAGAGAAACATTTCGGGAAATTCACTGTCACACGAACAGAGCCAAGACCCTTCCTTGAATGAACGGCTGTTGCACTTGTAACTGCACCCACAGTCAACAGAGAGTCAAGCCACAAGGGCAGTGTCCTCCTGCCAGTCCGTGCTTGGCTTGTTCTACCCCTCACAACCTTTCAATCTCCGTCTTCTTTGGGTTTTTTTGCACTCAGAACATTTCTCTTTGAATGCTTTCTCAGGTGAGGACAAGAGCTTTGTATCTTCTCACTGTCAAGTATTAGTTTCCAAAACCTACGAATATGAAGGCATGGCCTCTTCCTAAGAGGCATACTCCCCTGATCAGTGGATATATTTACTTCCTCTTCCATCTGCAGCAATCCCAGGTTGAGATACTCTTAGTGGCTGTATCTGGCCATTATCCTCTAGCAGGAGCCTTCCCAGCTTTCTCCTGTACTCTAGTCCAGCAGATCTTTAAGTGGTGAAAGAGTTTCCCCCAGGAAAGGTGCTGTTCCTAAAGCACTCCTGAGCTCAGGGACACGGCTCCTTAGGCTCCTGACAGTTTGTTTGATGCTTCCCCATGGTGGTGCTTCTGAGGTGCTGTCACGATGCATCCACAGTCATTTAGCAGGAGCAGACATCCTCTCTACTATACGCTATGCAAACAGAAGTGTACAGTGGACTGGTAGAAAATCAGAGGGATTAGTAAATGTGCTGTTCATTTTTATTTTTAATTAGCACATATTATATAAGCTAAGACAGATTTTCAAAACAGATCGGTCAGCTAGGTTGCTAAATTAGGTGGTGCAGTACATCCATATTCCTGACTGGAATTTCTGTGGGATAGTGATTGAAAGTGGAAGTCTAGAATTTTGTATAATTTTCTTCCTAGGTCCTAAAAGCTACTATTCTAAGCCTATCTAGGAAAATTATGAAGCTGTTTTTCCTCTGACATCATGATAATTTCTTTGGTGGCTTTCAGCTGAAGTTCACTTTGGTCAGTCTTTAAGTAAGGATTTTGATTGCTTTTTGAAACAGTTGTGAATGAAAAAGTTCAAAACAATATTGGAATAAGAGATTTGATCTTAATTTCAGTTGCAACCATAACAGAAACGAGCTGAAGTATCCCTTCCTGCACAAGACAAGGAAGACTAGGCAGTCAACAGCCTTTGCAATGTCAGTGTATTTGGAGGGTCAAAAGAGAGACTTTCATTTTTAAATGAAAGTCATTCATTTAAAGCTGAGTTCCAGTGAAGACAGGAACTCTACAATGCAGCTCAGAGCCATTCACTAAATTCAAGGGGCAGTAGCATGGGAATGGCTTCATTAGTCATGCATTTTTACAAATGCCAGTGCATTGGCAGTTGGTGTCATGGATGACTTTTGTAACTCATGGTGTGACTACAGCTGAAATCATATAATCCAAAAGTTTCATAGACCTTCTGTTTCACATTGTGACCTTGACTGGTTTTGGGAGCAAAGTAATGCCCTGAGACCATAATCACTCCAGGAAAGCAAGGAAGAATTATATCAATATTTTCTGCCATCATAGTTCCTGAGCCTAAATGATTCTCAGTGTTGATCTCAGGCCTCAGGAGCCGAAAAGAAGCACCAGGATCTGAGGTGTAGGTGAAATAGAGGCAGTTAAAAAATATCCAGATATCTCTGCAGAAGAGAAAGCAATACATTGCTTTTTTGACTTTGTATTCCAGCTTGGCCTTGTTTCTGTCGCTCTCTGGACCCTGATTTCTTTGCTGATTTCTTTGCACATATCCTTGTAACAATCTGTCCTAGACGGGGCGGGGGACTGCAGGGTACTCCGTATCTTCCTTTGGAGCTATTCTCCTTTATGTAAAATAAAATGAATGAAACCAAGTGAAACCATCGAAGTAGAAGCACGCAGGTCTCTGAGGAGATTCACCACTGCCTGTGGAATCTTTCGCATTCCCTCTGGCTCCGTGACATCTGAGGTCCTGCGCTGTGTATGTGCAGGTAACATAACTGGCTTCATTGGTGGCAGCTCACGCTGGTATTAAGTAAGACATGAAGGATCTGAGGAGTTTTGCCATAAGATCATGCATTTCATTTTACTGTAAGCTGAAAAAAATAACATAATAAGTGTCCAGTTTTCATTTATTTCAAGCACTTGAATATCTTTGTCAATTCAGATCTTTGTTTCTATTTTTTTGTGTTTTTTTCCATATCATCTCCTTTGACTGTAGAAATTAAGAATGCTTTGGAAGAGACATTGTTCCTTACCTCATATATAGGTTGTACTTATCACTGCAGGATCTGATGGTCCTATACAGTTAATGTAGCGAATGGACCAAAGTGTCCAGTCTTTCTTGAGGACTATCTCTGATTAATGAGCAGATGCTAAAAAAAATGCAGTAATTGAGTTCGTGAAAAATTCAAATGGATCTAAGGGGGTGGAAGTACTGAAAATGTGAAAAAATATCTTTTTAACACAGCCAGATGGTGTAGCTATGCATCAAATCAGGATAATGCATTTCAGAGGGCATGGCTTACTTTACAGACAGTAGTATATTTTAGATTTAGTAGCATAAAATTGCCTTATCAGCCCTAATTCTACTTCTACCTGTCCTCAAGATACTCAAAAATTTAAAAATGGGGTTATTTCCAAAATGCTGTTTCTGTTTCTCAGAAGTGGCATGAGAAGAAAGTCACCAAGCAGATTGTTTACAGCCTGAGCATGCAGGGCACAGCTACCCTTAAAATCTGGTACAACAGAAACAATACTTGATTCGATCCAGACATAGCTGAGTTACTAAACCTAGTGCATTAACAGTGTGTTAATCTTTGGGAAGTTGACAGCAGTTTAATTGTCTATTATCACCAGAAAGACAAAAGTCTGCAGGAACTAAAAAGCCGTGAGCTGGAGACTCAAGCCTATGCTTCTGCATGAGAACAGAGGAAGATTTCTCCAGGACACTCTCTGTGAGTACAAGAAGAGGTGTGCTTGCTTTGCTAAGCACACATCTAGCAGAACTGAATTTCAACCCCAAACACATTTGTGAATGAGTAGCTCTCTTGTGGAGAAGTCATGCTGCTTAAGTTCATTTGCATTTGGCTTGACTTTAGAGGTAAGGGATCTCCAGCCAGCTGCATGGTGGGTCACTCCTACAGTTGCATCCATAGTTGCAGTAACTGCAGGTATCGATCTGCTGCAGCTTACTGGGACAAGCAATGCTAAAGGCAGCCTCCCTCCCTGTCTCACCTTAGAATGCTTTCACAGCAGCAGGTTCTGTGCAGATAGCTCCATGACTGTTTGTTTTATGGAAGAGAAAGGCCCAAACTGGTTCCCAGCTCCAGATGTTTGAAGGAAGCTTGGATCCAAACAGAATCAATGCTCCCTTGTCCTTATCCACACTATATAGTAAGTATACATACAAGCCCAGATGTAGCTGTGCTTATATGCAGAAGCTAATCTCCCCTTCCATAATGGGACGTGACATAAAAGTCTGCCTCTGGTTGGTCTTTTTCTTTGCAGCCTGTGTAAATGATGGACATATGCCAAATAAATAGTGTCTTAAGAAAAAAATCTGTATTACACCAATAAGCCTGACAGAAAACAAATTACCAGCCACAAAAACCATCAATGAAGGCATGACTGAGACCACCATAAAGAGAGGAAAAGAAAAATAAAATAGGCAACAACATCCTTGTGCCAACTAGACCAAGAGAGAAAGCATTACTAGTGGCTATGGGGTTCTTTATGGAGGGAAAGGACATGACTTCAGATAGCCCAAGCTTTCTGACAAGGCATTTAAAAGTCTTTGTGTTTGAGCTTCAAAGGGAGAACTAAATGCAAACTAGTTCCCACCATTAGTTGGGTTTGAACACAAGGGTGCAGGTCCAGGAAAAAAATGCACACAGTGGAAAGGGGAGCAAGGAGCCCCTTTCCCGCATCTGTCCCTAGCACCATGATCGTCACAGTGCAGCTGCCTGAAAAAGCCTGGGCTCCCAAAGAGCAGCAAGAGGTTTCCCACAAGTGTTCCTTTGACAGTTAAGAATGCCATGAAATGATCAGTAAGTATATATATGACTTTGTATTGAATACTTTTCTTTATGCTGAGCCAAGTGGGAAAGAAAATAGAAATCATGAGTCCATGTTTCAGGAGAAGAAAAAAATCATCCTTCTGTGATCATCCTGATCTTGAACCTTATCCAGCTGAAGATATATACACAAAGTAGCTGAAGCATGCCTGATTTATGAAGCTTTAACTCATATCCTGCCTTGATGCATACCACATTAGCATTCAAATTCTGCTGCATTTCCCACCCCACACAATGGATTTGTCTTTTAACTTTCAGTGGCATGTTGGCAGGAGAGTTTGGGTACAGAAAAAATTAACTATCCCCATCTACACCTTCAAAATGATCAAGCTGCTTAGCTACTACAATGTGTTCTAATTGGCTACAAGGTTTGCACTGCCAGAAAGCAATGTGTTCCGCAGCCGTGTGGCTGGATGAACACCCTTCAGAGCACATTTCATTTTTGTTGAGTTCCCAAGTCACAGGGCAGCTTGGGAGACCGAGACTGGATTGAAGCTTTACAGAAATAGAGTGATTATTTTAAATACTCTGAAATAATTTAGTCCAAGAGACTGATTTGCATCATCCCCTGTTGAAGGGATGGATTTTGGCTTCTCAGAGAGGTTGTCCATGATATCCTTTCTCCAGGGACGCCCCATAGGAGACAGTCTGGCTTTCAAGAATTCCTGCAGATGTGTCCATATTAGCCCTTTTCTCCCAGACATGAAAGCAGCACATCCCTGCCAGCATCACTGGGAAAGGTACGAAGGAATATAAGTCCTCTTTATCTTTAGATACCTCCTTCACCCGAAAAAGCCAGAATTGGGAATCCATTCCATTTCTTGGAAAATTTCCCTGCAATCCAATTGCATTTCAGAGGAAATATTCCACAATTCTCTCCTCATTGGCAGTGGTTTTGTAGCTATTGTTCTGGCCCTCATTTACCCTGTGCTCCCAAAGCACAGACCAGAGCCCAGGAATCCTGACATTTCCCCTGCTGCTTGCAGACACTCCTGCAAGGCCTCCGGCACCGAGTGAATCATGCTCCTCTTCAGGACACAGCTGAGACGATTTTCTTTGCTTGGTAGTGACTGCTGCCAGGGTTCAAGTGGGTGAGGTTAGCATGGATTTGCACTGTAACTCAAGGGCAAAGATACTGAGCAGAACAAACTAGAAGATAACAGACAAGCAGCTGAGCCAGTACGCAGCAGGGAACTGTCTTGAAGGCAATATCTGCTAGGGACAGCAGTTCCTGCTATCTGTTCTGTGTGAATTTGCTTCAGGGGCTGGGAATCCCTCACTTGTTGAAAGATTTCATCAATAAATAGACTAAGTAAAGGATTTTGCCAGGAGGAGAGAAAATTCCATCCTCTATGTACTTTTATCACTCCCTTTTTCTGGAAGAAACAGGCCATCTTCTTTTTCATGTTTAAATTTATGACTTCTGTTACTACAGCAGTGAATAAACTGAACCACAGCAACTGGTAAGGATTAGTAATCAGTGACAAAGATATATGCAGCCCACATACAGAAGTCACATTTAGCTCATCAGATTACTGGTAAATTACAAAGAGTGTGGCATTTCTTTTGTCTCTGACTGATGCTTTTTCCTTGCATGTCTTTCTCCTTTAAACACAAGCTGAAACTTGTTTTCCCTCCCTGCAGAGGTAAGCAAGAAAGATGCACCATTTTTGCTTCTTCACTTAATCTTATGGTTTATCAAATATTGGTGAGGCTAAGTATAGAAACAGCAGAGGCTTACAAGTAGGAAAGTTGAGCACAAGACTTGGGGAGAAGAGTGCATTCATAGCTGCATCTATTGCAGGATCTGGCTCTTGTAGAACTCAAGGTCCCACCAAAAATTAACTAAAAATTCAGCTTCCAAGAGATTAAGAAGTGATCTTAGATCCTAGGCCTGGCCTGTGAGAAATAAACACAAAAGATATTTTGACTTACCATCTGAGTGTGTGCTGTTCATTGAGATCCCCAAGGACACACATAGTCAGGGCATGAAAAGCCCAGCTTTCCCAGGATTTTAGCTGCATCTGCAGGTGTGTTTGCAGGCACTCTTGGTAATTCTCACACTCCAAGTGCCAATGAAGTCCATGGCAGTACCCAAAACCGCATCTAAACACACTGTCCCACAAGATAATTCATGAGAAAAACCTCCATTTCCCCATTGTCATGGCTCTGTCACAACGTGGTCTCTGCAAACACTTAGGAAGACACAGTTCTTGTACTGAGAGATACAGAATAAAAGATTAGAGTTATTATGATCATTTTCTCACTAGGGAATATGTTCTGAGTGAATTTGAGCTGGGTGTCTTGTTCAGGTCTGATCCAAGGCACAAACCCTCAAGTGTGATAGTTGCTTGTAAGCTGAAATGGTTGATGCATCGTTAAGTATTGGCTGGTGTTCAGATTAGCACGGCTTCCCTGAAGCCCAGTCATTCTGCCACGATAGCCCTCAGTATTTGCTGGGGGCTCTAAGCACCGCTGTTCAGTCCAAGTACTGTCCTTCTGCCTGGCTGCTGTAGCTGTAGTGACATTAATAAGAAAAGAATTTAGAGGATTGTTGGGGTTTTGCAATACACAGGTTAAGAAACCCCACATCAACAGCTATATACAGGCAACAACAGAAATATTACTCCAGGAGACAAAGTCTTCTGGCATAATAAAATAAAAATTGTCTTTTACAGAGGTAATGTAAGCCATCTTGCTGCAAGAAACTTGAACCAGAAATGAAAGTGGAAATAACATCCTGATCACATACTTCCCTGGAGAACTTTAACTTGCAGGCAGGCAGGAAGTGATTTCTACAATATAAACTGATAGCAGCTTTTCTTAGAAGCATAACTCCCACACACTTGCCACCAATTTTAATTTTTAAACCTCAATGTGAAAAATCCCAGCTCCTCAATATAACCTTAAGGGAGATCT
Source organism: Eudromia elegans (assembly GCA_003342815.1). Classification (NCBI taxonomy): domain Eukaryota; kingdom Metazoa; phylum Chordata; class Aves; order Tinamiformes; family Tinamidae; genus Eudromia; species Eudromia elegans. The sequence continues at coordinate 876,444 of PTEX01000261.1, read as the reverse complement.
GAGAACTCCCAGTAGGTGGTATTCAACATCTGGTGATGAAATCAATACTTGATTCTTTTCAAATAACCATTTTCCCTCCTCTTTGTTACAATTCTTGGCCACCCACAATATCCACCTACATTTTTTGCGTATATCTTGTGTAATTTTAATGAAGTTTTGATGCAAATCAGAGTGCTTGCATTTAAAAAAGTCTCTATTAAAGACTACAGTTGTTAGAGGTGAATTGGAGATACATTGCCCTTAGCCTATTCTGAAACTTCTAATGCTATATGTTAGAGCCTTGGCCTATATCCACAATAGTGTTTTTGCCCATAATGGGGTCATATCACTGCAACATTATTCTTTGTGTGTTGTTTTACAAAGGGGCATTTCAAACACTTCAATTACAAGTTCTTCTGAAGAGCTGTAACAAATATTGTATTAATGAACTGCTAAGGGAAATAACCATCCCTGCATTCCTAGGCTATAATGGAGAATTATTCAGTTCTGCCTCAATGTTTTCTCTTTTCAGTCTGCTTTATCACCAGGGATCAGCAGGCCATATCTACTGAATTGCAGCAATTCTGTGTTTAAGAATAATAAATATAAGGCAATGCACTCTAACCAGATACTCTTTAATGAGGGACAAGGAGATTCAGCATTTGTCATGAGCAAAGAGCATGCCCATTGCAGTCACTGCAGCTTAGTGATGCACAGTTTGGAACAGCTTGCTTGCCACAATTAACTGCTTAAATGAATTTGGAGGAAACGAGTCCTGAAACAAAGTGTCACAAAGACTTTCTTATTACTTCACCTTTCTATGGGTAGTAGCTGCTATTAGATAACCTGCTAAGCCCCAGGATCTTGATCATACATCTTAGTCCTTGAGCTACTAATTTCTTTCTTGATTTTCCAGAACCTTGTTCTCTGGCCAAATTCTCTTCATACCTTTCCACAATGGGGAAGCCCTTAGGCTGCCTGAAAGATGTTCCCCGGAAGGAGCAGGCCGTGGTGACCTACCTAAACACTACAACTGTGCCAACACTCTACGAGTTATAAGCACTTGGAATGGGGCAGGTGAAGGGAAGTCTAGGAGAAAAAGGTTGTATATTGTGATTTCCATCCACCGACAAGTGTCTGTGTTACAAGCAGGCTAGTGAATTGCTGTGTTTCTGCACTGAAGCCAGCTCAGAAATACCTACCTCGTTCTGCTGCATGGACTGAAGAGAGCTTTTGGAACAGGGTCTGTCTCAACAGCTCATGTTAGCTCTTCAGAGATATGAGGGCCTTCTATATCCCTACCACACGTGAAGGAAATAAGGGAAGTAAGAAGGATGCTTACCTTAGGGAAAGCAAGAACTGTATCTTTGCAAACTCTTTACTTCTCCAGGATTTTCTTTAAGACTTTCTCCCAGTGATTAGTGTATCACCCAGTGATTAGACTTAGCAAATACATTCATTTCCTTCAGGTTTTGATCCAGTACCCTTTGAAATGCAATAAATCCTGTGGCTACTCCACATGGTAAATTGTCAAGTCTCAATAAGCATGGTCATTGCCATTTCGGATAGGTATTCTTGGAAGGAATATGGTTTGGGACACCCCATTCTCCTGACAGTATGACTCTTTACTTAGGAACTGATCCCTTTGAGTTGTCAGATTTACAGTTTCTCCGTGGTGGTTTTCTTTTGGGAGCAAACCTAAATGGTGCAATTAGATCAAATTCTGCAGGTCTCTCTGTCCTGCCTCTGCAGTTTGAACAGATGTTTTTCTCACAGGTTCTGTCTCATACAAGAAAGACTTTTTTGCCTTAAGGAAATCCAGGGTGGCCTTGCAGTAAGAGAGAACACTGCTACTTTGCTTTACTGCTTCTTTATCTCAGTGTTAAATGCTGGGCAGTATTTCTCTTCTGATTTCCAAACTCATCTGATGTGAAGTCTTTACTCTTTAAATACCCTTTAAGGTATTTAAAGCTTAAGCAGCAGTTTGTAGAAAGGAATGGAGAAAATCACCCTGCAACAGAACTTGATTTCTCACAGTCACAAACCAATTTGGTTTATCCATACCAATAGCTTCTCCCCAGCTCAGGCCTTGCAGTGACAGTATGACCCTTTTATTGAGTGTTCTAGTGCTGGCTTATCTAGTACATATTATCTGTCAGAATTTTCCTGTTTTAAGAATTCAATTCAAAATCAAACTGCATCTTCAAAGATTTTGGCCTGCCAGAAATTCAGAGGTGCTTTTTCAAGTTTGTTTCATGATGAAACTCATTTTGTATTGGTAAGATATTGGGGTAGGAGCTGAACATTTTTGGAAACTCTGCTATGTCTTTACATCATATTTTACCAGATTCTTGTGAGCAAGCCCAATCTTTTAAGCATTGAAATATTTTTTTAAAACATTAAGCAGAAAATAGACCACTATTGAGCTGTGTCTTCAATGGAATTTTCACAGAAGTAATGTTCAAACCTCAGTATATTTTACAAAATCTCTGTGCCATTTAATTGGAAACTGTACATATTGCCACATGTAGTCATTTAATCTTTTTTTTTTTCTCTTGTTTTATATTTCCATCCTTGACACCAATTTTCTCTGTTATGATTGTTACCAAAGGGTAAAAAGACAGCAAAACAAACAATAGCAATACTTTTCCCAGAAACGCAGCAGAGCACAGAACAATGCCTTTCAACACTCACTAAACAGAGACACCCACAGAATGGCAGCTTTAACCTTAACCCAAACTCAAATCAAAAGCAAAGCTCAAGATTGATCTCTCAATCTCCCCAGTCTCAGGAGGTCCCTGATCTGGGGGCCATAAAAAGGAGGGGGGAAAAAAAAAAGCAGCGCTTTGAAATTTATAGAGATGTCACAGCTTCCTCACTCTGGAATTGAACTGTGTGCAAGCTCTGAGCCTCATGGATTAACCACAGAAGCTCACAGATGAGTTAGCCATCACAAGCCATCTTCTATACGGATGTGGTCGTGCTGGTCCTCTGTCCAGCCACAGAGCCACAAACCAACTGTCCTTGGCAATCAGGTGTCATGGCCAAACATGCTTGTGTTTCCCAAAGGAAAATGGAAGGAACTGCTCTGCGCTAGGATGCTCTGTGCCGCTATTCAGCATACAAGGGGAGAACCAAACAAGTGCAAGGGACTCTATTTGCCTTTTTGTCTCATGGAGTTTGCTTTTACCAAATGTATCTCAGGCTTACATGAAGTTCTCTCTAGTGCAGAATGATAAATCAGTGTGCCCTGCTGGAAAAAAAATACATTACTTATTGTACAATTCCTGTTGTCATGAGCATTCAAGGTATCACAATTAAATATAAGTTGGTCATATATTTAACGTTCTATTATAGCCCCATAAAATCTATGTCTTCATAGACAGAACCACAAAGTCTCATAATAAAAATGTTAATCATCTTTCTTGATGAATCATGTGCTTTCCCCAAGCTGTAGGTGATTTGTCTTATCCCCCACCAGAGAGCAAAGTCTTGCAATCGATTCGGTGCTAAGGCAGAAGGGAATATCTTGGGGTGATAGGGAACAGCCTGATGCTTATGATTGTGATAATCTGGTGTTTTGAAAATATTTTCTTCTGAGATATGTTGCCTGCTTGTTGATTTATGTTTCTTCCATGTCTCACACACCAAGTCTTAACTTAGTGCTTATTTCACCATTCTCTCCATTCCTGGTTGACCTGTATTCACAATGAGTACACGTATGTAGAGTTCTGCTGAAACACAGGCCCATCTACTACTGGTTGATGTTAAGGTTTATGTCTTTGATATGTCTTATGTGTTTCTGTCTGTATAGTATGTCTTCAGGAAACAGGATGACTGTAATGATACTTTTTCAGAGCTGTGCTGTCAGCCGCTATAAATCCTGTCATTTTGCACCTCTCATTCACTTGACTTTTTGTCGTTCCCCTGTAGCACTGGGGTTACTTTTGCTGCAGCTTCAGGCACCAAAACTCTAGTTTCTTGTGATCATAAATAGTACTGTGTCTCTGGCAGATCCATTTCTGCATTGAAGGATGCCTTGCCTCTGAATTTCTTTGCACTCTTCTGTAAGACAGTTGCATAAATTTTATGAGCTGGTTCAGCTTTACCATTGGAATGACTGTAACCTACAGTGTGATAAGTTGAATTGTTTTGGCTGTTGTCTCTAGGCACCTGGAGGACAAGAAGGTGCTCTCCTTTCCAATGTTGACATTATTTTAAAGTTAGGGAGAAAATAAGAAACTATTTATACATACTAAACCATCAGCTCAAACTGTGCATAAACTGACCCAAAGCCCACACAAATCAAGTGAAAGTCTACCACCATCTTTAGGTGAGCTTTAAATCAAAACAGGAAGGCAGTCCTGCTAGATCATGCCATGTCTGAAATTCTTGAACCAGACCCACGTGCTGGATTTAGTTAAGTCAGCTGGACTGGACAGGGAGTTGTGTTCCAATGTGGCAAGATCATTCTGAAGGCAGGATAAGTCCTCGGAGTAAAGTCTACGACTTCTTTGCAAGTAGAATTCATACACCTCTAGCTGCCAAAGGATATGTGTGGTATGTTATGTTAGCAGTGCTAACCTTACGGGAGTAATTTATTCATTGAAAAAACAGCCAAGTTTCTCTAAGGTCTATGATTAAGGTACTAAACTTGAATCCATAAAAAAAGCTTTACTATTGATTCCCTCTGGGAAAATGCCCAGATGAGTTAGGATTAGATTCAGAACAGTCAAGAGGAAATACTCCACAGGTCCAAAACCTGCACCACGTGCCCAAGGTGCACAGTGCAATGGGTAGGTGCAGCCAAGTGAGTCAGAGCTCGTGTTGGAGCCAGAACAGGAATTTGGGGAGCAGCAGGCTGAAGAAGGAAGGAAAAATTAACCAAGGGAAGAAAAAAAAAAAAAAAAAAAAGAGAAGTATTTTTGTCACACCCTCCTTAGTTTGCCGTTTGGTTGACCTGTGTGTTAACATGTAGTTGCTGCAGTTCAAGCAAGTAGCTTGCTTGTTCAGGAGAAAAACCTGAATGTTATGTCCAAAAAATGCAATATCACTCTCCACGAGCATTCCAGAAAGTGTCCTAGCATGTACTTCCCTAATACAAAGCTCTTCATCCTTCCATGTCAGGAACACTGTATTTTTATTTATTTATTTATTTATTTTACATTTGGCTAGGTTTTGATTTGTCCAGAGTTCGGGCACTCTTAGTGCTGTCCTCTTTGCTCCCACTATCCTTACCACGGAAATCTCCAGTGCCTTCCTGCAAGAACATGCAGCAAAACACATGCAAAGTGCACGGGAATAAACAACAGGCACCAAGAGGCTTCAGAAGTCCCTTCGTTTATACGTCAGTGATAGGGGTCACTTGGTAAGGCTGCACGAGGATAAGGAGTGATGTTTTTTGCTGGGCATAGTCAGCAAATTTAGGTGACCAATTTAGTGGCCCAAATCAGGAGAAGCATAGCTATTATTTTTCTCTCTGTTATTTGATAAGGTGTTTCTCTAGTTGCAAGTTTCTGCTCGAGCCGGCTTTATTCTCTCCCATCCTGTTCAATTTCTGTAGGATTTCCTATTGAACTCGTGCCAGTTTTGTACACAATGCTCCATTAAATCTATGTTCCTGGGAGGAAATTCTGAATTGTTCCAGATGCTTTACTTCATAAACTTCAACAACAACTGTAATTCTCCTGCACTCCTCCAAATTCTCTAGCTCAGCCTAATCAGGGAAGCATGCTCGGTATATCCGCATTTCTTATCCGGAACCACCCAACCTGACCTTCTTCCATATGCTTTGATCTGAAGTAGAATATTGCAACAGAAAGAGAGAATAGGAAAAGATGGATGCTAATGGATTCGACAGCAAATGCTACATTTTAGCAAATGCTATATTAAAAATGACAAAAGTAGTACTCAAGTGGGCCACACAGCAAGTAGTAGTGTGTATAGAGACAAGAATTATGTTAGTAAATGAAGATGCAGTAAATTTGGCTCTTCCTCTTGCACTATATTATCAGGACTCTGTAGATCTGCTGATGTTAAAATTCCTAAATGCGCAGGGAGTAGGTGATGCTTTTCTCAGTCTGTTTCCACAATTCCTTTTACCTCATGCACCTTTTTTTTCCCCTTTTTGCTTCATGATTCTGTGATTCTATGATTAATACTTTGAACACTCTTCCTCCTCCATGAACATTACATAATTTACACAAATTATCATAAATGGCATTTATGTTTCTCTGCAGTACTAAGAAGGAACAAGCACTTTTCAGATGGCACTGGTAGCCCTGGCCCTGTTTTAAAGCACAGACATGAGGATGACACCCTCTACTGATAGGACAAGAGATATGGGGCAAGAGGGTGCATCTGTGCTGGATGAACTGTGTTGCCATTCTTTTCCAAAGAGCGCAGTCTTCAAAAGGAAGACTTCAGAAGAAAGATCTTGGAGATAGAAAATAACATGCTTAAGTAAACTCTAAATATAGCAAGAGGAAGTCAGAAACAGGAATGACAGCGTTTCAGAGAGCAGATAGCCTTTTGGTCTTAAATTCCTTGATACAGTGGATCACATCTGTAAGCACTCATTTGAAATTCATTTCTTGGGTTTATCTTGTTATTCTGAGGGAAGTTTTGTCCCACTCTTAAGTGGTCTGTGATGTCTTAGCTCTTGAGTTCAAATGCTTTTTAGTGGCTCTTCAAAGCAAAGATGAGAAATCTCTCTTCTCTCACCCTGTAGGCTAAAAGCAAGTTTCTAATAGCCTGTTGAGGAGGAAGAAAACAAGCATGAGTCAACACTAGTGTACACATTTACTTCCCATATTTACATGTGCAAATAGAATGGCATAACTGATCACAAACATTATTACCAAATAAATTTGTCTTCCTGTCTCATAATTTGATACTCCCCTTAGGAACTTTTAAGTTTGGTTGTCTTCTCTGTAAAGTCGCAGAAAATTCCTTGAGTTTCTAGATAATTTTTCTTTTAGCCTTAAAATACGCTCTTCTTTTTAGATATCAAGAACTAATTTTTTTTAAGTGAAGGATTTCCAAAGATGCAGGTTCTCTAAGCATTTTTAAGAATTAAAGAAAGCTTTGTTTATTAAGATTTCATAGAAAGATAGAGCCATTTGCAAAAAAAGTGATGAAAAAGTGTAGTCTTTGTCTATTCAAATAAATTTAACCCAATTAATCATTACCACAATGAAAATTGCAAATTTTCAACTAGTTTAGTATTGAGATTTTTTTTTTCATGTTTGTAACATTGATTACAGTGAAACAGCTACACTTTTTATTGAATTCCTATCAGAAATTAAGAGAAAGAAGAGGAAGAAACATGACAGACATATATATATTGTGCCTATTACAGTGAAAGTCAGAATGTCTGTGTCTATTCAAAGCAAGAGAAAGCAAAAAATCCTAGAAATGGAAAGGCAGTAGATTTGTAACTGACAAAAAAGTATTGCCTTGATGAAAAAAAAAATTCAAATTCAGTCACAAACAAGGTAAATTGAAATCAAGATCTTAACAAGATTCAGAAAAAAATGGAAATTTGTATGTGTAACTAGAATGTTTATATTTACCAGGAAAAGGACAGAAATTGGGAAGAAGACAGAATTCTTCTGTTTCAGGAACTACATATTCTTGCTAATTGCTAAGCGAGTAAGAAGAGTCTCTGTGGGCAGATATCTAACTAGATGAGGCACTAACCCAGTAGCACATTTTATATACTTATATATCACCTGCCCTTATGCATTTTTCAGTTTCTTTGGGTAGGGAAACAGCATCACCTCAATATCCGTGGGATCTCCCAGGTGCTTCAGATCCCAAGAACAAGCAGATAACAAAAAATTATGGCAATATTATTTAGCAGTCTGGAATTTTCAAAGGAGATAGTAGAACTTCCAGTCCAGACTCAGTCTCAGTCAGCTATTCAAAGAAACACAGGCAACGTTTAAAAGTGACTCCTGTAAATTAGCTACAGGTGTTGTAGAGAAAATGGTGAACTTTCTATGCTTGCTGTGGTGGTCAGAGACCTGAGAGCAGAAGCATGGAGCAAACATTGAGCTCAGCTGAGAGTTTTCTCCTGCAGTTGTAAACACAACTGAAAAGTCAAAATCCTATGTCTCTTGTGCTTGCAATCATGTGGGGCTGTGCCAAAGCCAGAGCTAGGCACCAGCTGAGGGCTGTACCCCAAACAAAACATGGGAACTGTTTGCTATGAACCACTCATTCGTTTTTAGAGATTATACAAGGTTGCCCATCTCACAACCTTTAAATCCCGCAATTAAAAGAAAATGAGGAATATGCAATTTTGATGGCTCATCCAAGAATGTTTTTGGTTTTATTCACGGACTATATGGGGAAAAACACAGGATGGAAAAAGCAGTTTTTATTGACCAGCACCAAATCTTAATTAGAATTCATTTTTTTTTACTAAGGCACAGCAGCTTGACACACATCTTTATGGCACACAGCTGGCCTACACCAAAGACTGCAGCAATCACAGATATTGTATCTGAAAAACATCAGATAACCACTTAGCAGGGAAGTCACTGAGTACAAATGACCCCTGTCCAGGCCATAGTCTATCAAGCACAAGAAGCTCTAGGGAAGCTCAAGAGCCTACAGCAAGCTGTACCAATGTGTTATATCTGCACAGCTCTATGGCTGCACAGCAGTAACACATACATGTTGTGTCTAAACATCACTGTGTTATGTCAGTTTTAGAAACTGAATCTACGGGACGGAAAATAGAAAACCAGTAAAAGATAGTGGAAATAGAAAAAAAAGAAAGAAAAATTTAAAAAAGAATGAGAAGAAGAGACAGGAAACGTCCTTCTGTAACGAATGTTAAATTGGGCAGATTAGGGTATCTAATGAATTCACTTACAGAAAGGCGAGGCGGCAGGGGAGAGAGAGAAAGTTTCTGTAACCTTTGAAACAAAGGCAGGAAAAAACAAACCAGCTGCAAAGGTCTTTCTCCCCTAATCCCCTGCAGATTTTCCCATCTCCACACCTAAATTTCAAAGCTTGCCATATGTTCCCTGCTCTGCTTTAGCTGCTTCATGTGCGAGAGATATGAAAATTACATTTCTGTTTCCAATTTACATTACTTCCCCCCCTGATTTGTGGTCCTATTACAAATCTGAAAAAGCAACATCTAAAACTGGACTGGTGCACTCCTTGCTCGTTAGGGTTTCATAAAAACATCTTGACACTTCAGTTCAACCGAGCTAGTCCTGCTATCCATGTGCTTCACCTACGAGTGCCTCGGGAATGAACCAAGGCTGACTGGAATCTCCTAAGCAAGAGCTCACTACCCCCAGATGTCTGTAATACTAATAACCAACTTCCTCACCATTCTTTAACATGGATGTAGAATAAGAACAAGCTCCAAGTAAAAGAGGTGTTCAGAATAACATCCAGTATAGCATCAGGACTCCACCAGGCCACTGCAGGCAGCCAGCACAGAAGGAAGCACGTGTTGCTGCTGGAGAGGGCTGCAGGTCTGTAGTGGTTTAAGCAGTTCTTCTGGTTGCTCTCCCAGCTGAGGCTGTAGATTTATCAGCTTTCCCTGTACTAGCAATGAGATAGTAACTGGGTAAAGTTCTTGCCAGCCCCCATCTATCTCTTATGTAGTTTAGCTTTTACAACTGCCTGGCTAGAAAGTGGAGAGCATCATCTTGGCAGGACTATCTGGGTCACTCCCAGTTCAGCTGACATGTTCACCTCATGGAGAATACCATTCAGGACAGTTTTTCTTAGAGGAATTGCTGGGGCAAAGCTTTTAGCTGATCCAGTAACTTGTTTCTTCTCTAAAAGATCAAGTGCTTGACATTTTGGCATGCTGGAAAATATCAGGTGCATCTGATATTTGCATATTTCCTCTATTTCCCCTTGTTTTTTCCTCTTCTGTTTTACATTAATCCAAGTAGTAATTCTTGCCCCAGGAGTCATAGAATCATAGAATGGTTAAGGTCTGAAGGGATCTCCAGTCCCCTGCACACGCAGGGTCACCTAGAGCATGTGGCACAGGGTGGTGTCCAAGCGAGTTTTGAAGATCTCCAGAGAAGGAGACTCCACCACCTCTCTGGGCAGCCTGTTCCAGTGCTCTGTCACCCTCACTGTGCTTCAATTGATGCTTCAATTTGTGGCCGTTTCCTCTAGTCCTATTGCTGGCCACTGCTTAAAAGAGGCTAGCCCCATTCTCCTCACTCTCTCCCTTGAGACACTTCTAGACACTCTCTCAGCCTTCTCTTCTCCAGGCTGAACAGGCCCAGTGTTTTTAGCCTTTGCTCATAGGAAAGGTGTTCCAGGCCCTTAATCATCTTTGTAGCCCTGCCTGGACTCTCTCCTGCAGCTCCACATCCCTCTTGTACTGGGGAGCCCAGCACTACACACAGTACTTTTAAGCACCTCCATCTCCTCAGAAACAGAAGTCTGAGCACTGAATGAAGGATGGAAAGACCTATTCCATATTTCTTATAGATGATACAGCTGCTCACACTCTCTGGTTTAATGGCTGTTTTTTCACTCTAGCATGATGTTGTTGGCTCTCACTCAGTAATGTGACCCTTTAATGCTGCCATATTTTTTCTGCAGAGCTGTTATGTGGCTGTTGGATCAGTGTTTGGTGGTTATTCATGCTTTACATTAAATGTCCTCCATACAGCCCTCCTCTTTGACAGTGACACATTGACAAAAATTCCATGTTTTCAAAATAGTTTTGCAGTTATCTTGTTACCTTTATTCAGAAAATGTTCCTCACCATGAAAGTATTACATATCTAATATCTACATATCTACATACTAAAGCCAAGATGTGCAGCAGCACGGCTTCTCCATCTAGATGAAGGAAGGCCAACCAAGTTCTTCCTCAATATGGAGCGTATGGAATAACCAAGCATGTGCAGCTGCAGCATGAATTAGATCAAAAGTGCAGCCAGATACAGTTCCAGTTCCCGCCCAGGAGCTGTGAGTAGATAACATCCACTCAGGCTGAGTAAGCCCAGCCTTCTCTGTGGTGGAGACGAACCCTAAGTGGGGACACCTAATCCACAGTGAGGACTACAGATGGCTCCAATAACCTCAAGATAGCTGTTTGACCTCTGTTATCCTTTTGACTCCATCTGGTGCACAGCTGTAGCTAGCTGTAATTACACTTGCAGCTAGAGCTTTTGGGCCTCCCAAGTTCAAAGTCAGCTTTGCAAAAATTTCATTTGCACCTTTTATTTAAACCAGCTTTATTCTTAGAAGAACAGCAAAGCGATGCAGGCACAATATTTCCAGTAAGAGACTTCATGGAGCTAGTTGATCAGCACTGGTCTTTGGCACATACTGGGTTGCTTCGTTCCTCTCTATCTTATTAAAAGAATAGTTACATCCTATGTGAGGATGGAAAAGGCAGAGAAAGAGCAGGTAACAGTTCTTGGTCTATCTAGCAGCCAACAAGCAAGCACCCAGAAACATTAGTTAGGGTTCCATCTTAGATGCTTCCAACCAGAGGGCAGGAAGCAAGTCAGAGCACTGGGTTAGAGCCTTGCTATTGCCAAGTAGACCTGGTTTAAACAGATTTTCTGCTTCCTTTCTTCCATGATTCCTTCTAGTGTCTTGATACTTTAAGTGTAAAATTTATAACATTATTCTTGTTCACTGCAAGAATAATTGACCAGACAGCCTTTATTCCAAAAGTTAAAATGAGATCAAGAACATTTAAAATCTCAAGAGTAGCACCATGGAAAGCCTTGTGCTAGACACACAAGGATAGAAAGACACCCACCAAAGGAACAATTCACTTGCTAGTGGGAGGTGAAAATACGTTGGCAGTCTAGAAATACACAAGAAGACCAAGCTCTGGAAAAGAGCTATATGTAGACTAGCTAAACTGAAGGAAATGCAGCAATGCACAGGACACTGGATGAGTAAAGCCTAACACTACTCCAGACCCTGCAGGGAGATAATTTGACCACCAGTGCAGAGATGAGGAAATATGCATGTGCCAAGACCTCTGGACACAGCCTATTGAGCACGAAGTCTGACTCAAAATGAAATCCTAGCCCTACTGAAGTCAGACACTTGCCATCTTTTCCAGAGGATGCTTTCTACGCAGTTTCTCCCATGCTTACCATAATTCAGATACAGCAGCCTCAGTTATGAAATATTTTTTGTTTGTGTGCTTTAACAGTACTCCTGTTACTGCACTTGCAGTTCAGTGCTTTGTCATAAAACCTGATATTTTACCCTAGTTGTAAAAAAGTTTACAATTAGAACTGAGTTGAAGAATCTCTTGTTCCTTGCCATACTGCTGGGCTGCCAAGATCACAGGTAAGCAGCACTCCAAGAGTGGAACCAGGAAACTGAAAATCAATTCTGGAATAGCTTTAGGGGTTTAGGTGTGAATGTTTATTGTTGTGCAGATGGAAAAAATAAGTTTTCAACCATCTTTTTGCAACTGTATGCTCCAAGAGATCTACTTTCTTTGTAGAGATGTCTAAGCTGCATCTAATCAGATCAGCTCGCAACTTGTAAATTCTCCATCCAATGAATTAGCCTCCTCACATCCCTTATAGAACTAACTAAATATGTCAGATACTATTTTAAACATATTCTAAAATGTTTTTCAGGGCCAATGTAATTATTGTTCATCTTTCCTTACATTCCTACTTTTCCTACATAGCTACTTTCTCAGGCAGATATATTTCTCAGGACAGTTTCTTACTACGGTATTCTCATTTTCTTTTGAAAAGAGTAGCAGAAAAGCTCCTAGACTTAAAATAAAATAAAAAAAAAAAGACATTAAAAACTTGTGCACAAAATGCTGAATTTTTATGGAATGAATTTATTGGGCAACATTTAATGTCATATGTAGTCCTACATCTTTCCTCTGAACAAGGCTGAATTTCATTCGTTGGAGAAGCCCTTCCTCAAGGGGAAGAGTTGCCAACACATTGGACTGTGGTCAAAAGTTTTGATCCACAGACCGTTGACTAAGAACTTCTAGTACAGAGGAAAGACTAAGAGTTGATCGTTATCTCATGTGAAAAGACAAGAACAGATTCCTGTCTTATTGATAGATTGTACTTAGGACCTTCTGTGAAAAAAAATTAAGAAAACTCCAGTAAGTAACACTTTCTAAGGGCTACTTTATCCTCCATCAGTACTTGTATTCATAAAATGAAATCAGCAAGCATTGAAACTGAATAAGAATCAGATTAAAGTTTCCTTTATTAAATATATCTGTGTTTCTTTCACCATTCTTCCTCAGTATAGAGAGGGTTAGCTCATCAGTCTGTAGCTTCCTGAAGTAAAAATACATATTTTTCAGTAACCGTTTTCTCCTCAATTAAAGATTGGGATTTGGGCACATAATCTTGAAAAGTCTGAAGTTTCCTGACGATATGTCTTAATGCTTGTGTTCCACAGTTACACTCTCCTATTAATATATCCATCCTTTTTTTTTTTCCCCCCTGTTTTTGCATTGGTGCAAATGTGCTTCTCTTAGAATCTCTTCTCAATAGCTCTCTTGACAAGTCATCTTTGTAGCAGCCTCCAAGGGGACATCCCTCTTTGATTGATCCAATTCCAGCAAAGTCTTCTACACAGCAGAGGCCATCTCAGTCTTATGCCTGCACACCATGAAGCACAGAGCATCATGCAGAGCTAGAATACCTATCCATGCTAGCCATGGGCTTGGATATCAGACATCCAATAGCCAAATGCTACTGATTTCACCGGTGGTTCCAAAGTCCTCGCTCCTGCACCAGATACAGGCAGAAGACAGCAACTAATGGCTGCTCACATCCTCTCGCTTGGCTGAATTTCTGAACTCTTGCCCACAGTTTAAACAGAATATTCTACAGTTTAAACAGAACGAAAGACCTCAAAATGAGCTACTACATCCAAAAAGCCTTCCAAAAAAAAAATCAGCACTGGTATTTTGACATGCTCATGATCTCTGAAAGGCGGAAAATTAACATAACATTCTGGAGGAGTCTCTTGTTTCCATAATATTTCCAAGTAAATGAGACTATTAGATTCTTTTCGATGATCCTTCCAAATCTGCTGCAACTCTCTGGGATTCAAGATGCGCACAAAGGAACAGTTTGTGCACAATCAAGGTTATATTAAAGAACATTTGCAATGAGTTAAGTGGAAACAGATTCTCATTGGCTTTCTCCCAGAAAACTCTCATTGCTATAAAAATTTGCCAAACTCAAAGGCAAATAATAATAAGCCTAAAAATAAGGGGTTTTGCCCTCCTGCTCATTGTTCTAGGAACACAAGGCTTTGCAAGGCTTTGTGAGGATATAAATCCTAATCTGTTTTTAAGCCATGGCATATGGGATAGAGGGTATCGGTGACTTCCAAACGCTGCCTGCTTGTTGTGGGGCGCTTCCACAGGGGTGAGTGCCAGAGAGAGAGGCTGTGCCAAGTCACATCTGAGGCAAACTCGGGAAACGACAATTCTGCAGCGAATTTTCACACCTGACTTATCTGTGCTATGAATATTGCTTTCACTAAAAATAAGTGCTGTGCATTTGCTGCTTAGCACTATGAAACAGGCAATGCATCGAAAACTGTCCTAATCTGCAGTATTATGTGGATTTGTTAGACTTGTCTGGAGCTGTAGAACATATTGAAGTTTAAAGTGTATTGTAGCTGAAAATACACAGAACATGCTGAAATGTGTCCGTTTTTAAAAACTGAATAGGAAATGATAGCTTGCATTCCTAATTACATAGCAAGCACCACCTAAATATCGTATCTAAAGAACATTTTTTATGAATATAAAAGGGTACAGATTAGCTTTCTAGCAATTTGATCTTGTTAAAAAATGTTATTTTATGAAAGAGTTTTATTTTGGGAACATCTATGCTACGTTTTATCCTACTTATCTTTAATTACCACTGTTGTTTTTCAAAATGGTTTCTTCTGCTGAATGAAATCACTCGGTTGGTCTTTATTGAGCACGGACAACTCCCTCTCTATGTCAAATGCCCCGCTGCACAGGCTGCAATTGTACCCTGCTACAGGTAGTAGTAGTCACTCTCTTGCCATTCAGCTTTGCTCTTTTCTTGTTTTCAGTAACATCTATTCCATATTTTAATCACTTTATGCAACCTGGCTTTGTCAGCCATATTGAAAACAGTACCCTCCCCAACAAGGCAGAGTCTAATAAGGCCAGCAAAGCCGGTGGTACCAATAGGGTCCCTTGACAGTCCCAGACAAGGCAAACAGTGAACTAGGTCTTGGGTCCATCCAGGGATGGAATGAGGAGAAAAGGAGACGGGGCTACAGCATGCATCTGCAGCCCACCAGGAGACAGAACCAGGGACAAGCTACAATTTACATTTGAAGGATTCCTCCAGAAGACAAGCTGCCTATAGCATATAGCTGAAGTCCTTCAGGTCTTGAAGCTGCCTTCAAGCAGAGTGGTAGACAGGAACTCTCGCAAGGCAAGCAAGCAGGGCCCAGGTACCTAGGCCTGAAGTCCCTGACTTATTACGATGAGGCTGCTCAAGGCCATTAATGCTTCTTAGTGGCCTCAGGGCCCTGACATTACACACATATGTCCGAGCTGTGGCAGAATTGGATACTTTTCATTGCTTCAAATACCTTCTACCTTCTTCAGTATAAGCTTGAGCTCAAGTATTCTCTGTGCTAATTTTGGTTAGCAAAGAGTGCAGACTGCAGAGCTAGTAAAATAACAATGAAAAAGAATCTCTGTATCATGATCAAATTCCCATGATTAGAGCTAGACCCTCATACTTGGTTCATCTCATTAGCATCATACCCGATGAAGGGAATATATGGTTGCTGTAAGGGGACAGATGAAGATTACCTTCCTCCAGTTGGGAGACACTTGATGAGCCTGGTTGCATTCCAGCTACCAGATGGACTCTGCAAGTATAGCTGGGACTAGCACTTAAGAGCTTTTTGTTTGCTTTTTGGTAAAGCAAACAAAAGAGAGAGTGCAGAGTTAGCCACAGAAATTTTTCATGAATTTTTATTTAAAAATTGAGGAAAGCAGTGAAGGATTTGGAGCATCTTTGCAGCTGGGACAGAGTAGAACAACTCCATTTCTCATGTTGGGCAGTCATGGAAGACATAGCTCATCTTAAGCCAAAAAATGGGTTGTTTACAAACATACAAATTAGTTGGAAACTGCTCTATGCCCTTAAATTAATGTACTATTAATTGACACAGGAAGAAGAAGCAGCTGTGATTAGAGTCATTGCTAAGATTCCAGAAGGGAAGAAGTCTCTGATCCAAGATGCTTACAGACTCAGGATAGCACAGACCACAGTGACCTGTGTCTAGCTCCAGAACCAAGAAAACTGAGGGAAAGAAGTCTTATAAAGATTAAGAAATATATAAAATAGAGAGATAAATCCTAAGAATAGTCACCATTCATCTTCTGTGAAATAACAGACCTCACTTTTCCTGCTATTTCCCATAGCACTATCAGGATGATTGCAGGGATCTTCTAGCCAGTTGTCTTCTTCATTCCTACAGAGCTTCAGGAACAGGGAAAAGCACATTAGATATTGTATAAGAATGTGCATTACACTTAGGTGTTTGTCGTTTTCCTACATACTGAAGTGAGCAGAAGTGAGGGATAAACAAGTAAATCCATTTAATTGGTGAATTAATGATTCAGGTGAAATTTGGTAAGAGAAGGAATGCAGGTGAGGCAAGAAAAGTTAACACAACAGTGGCAAAATGACCATATGCGATAAGGACCCAACCACCTTTAGCACAGCAGAAGGCAAAAAAAGATCCAGAGCCATTCCTTCCAGTCTTTCCTAAAGGAAAAAACTCTTCCTGATCCCACATCTCACCAGCTTCATCCAAGAGTATCATCAACACACTCAGCTTAAGCCCCAAAAGGTTTTCTCAGTGCGACTGGAAGTACCAAAACATTACACTTCTTTCTGACCACAACCAATGCATTGGGCTCTTTCCGACCACAGTCGCAATCCACCACTTCGAAAGGGGAAAAAGACACAAAAGCCCAAACAACCCTAAAAAAATCCTAAGCGCCTAAAGTCTGGAACAGCAACCTAGGAAGAGGCACAAAGGCCACTGTCAACTGAAGCTAACTGGATGGCATTTTCCGCTCTTGTCAGCACTCAGAAGCTTTTTTTCCCCGCAGCGCTAAAAATCTCCAATTTTTCTTCTTTGCAGCTGCTCCCAAATGCCAGCTCTCAGAATTCCCAACCAAAGCTGCCATTACTTTTCAGGATGGCTTACCACACCAGCAGGGAGAAATAGCTAATTTTGCAAATGAGGAACCATCAGTGCAAATTGCTCTTCTATACTCTGTCCTCGTCTCCCAATGTCCTACTGGGGAAAGAGGAGTTCCCTGGCTAGGGAAACCCTGGCCTTCCTATTGCTGCCTCATTCTAGCCTTGTGCTAGTTTCAGGTCTTCTCTGCTGGTGGGAAGCAGAAGAATTTAGGACTCATGTATGACTTTATATTTTAACTGTGGATGCAATTCTTTCTATATTTTTTTTTTCTGAAATCCCAATGTCAGATTTTGTTCAAAGATGCTAATTCATTCCACCTTCAACTGCCTCTTCCTCGGCATTATTCCTAGGCCTATGCCTATTCCATATTATTTTGTTTGCACACAACCTGCCTGCAATTTTTCGTCAGTTTTAATTACCTGAATTTCTTCCCTTAGATCCCAAATGTCTCAGATGAGATAGGTACGAAATCACAGGGACTTTTCCTTAAGACACTCCAATACAGACTCTCTTCCCACAATGTAGCTAGGAGAAAAATCCAGATACGCCTGAGAAGTTGTATTCATAGTTTACATTAATACCTATGAGTTGGGCAACTGAATGCGAGGATAAGGGAATTAAGCTGGTTGCAAAGGGTCTTTTTAAATAGCAGTGAGAAATATTTGCTAAAGGATAATTTTCCTTTCTGTATACAAATGTGAGATTGTATTTTAAATTGACACAGCACTTAAAAGATACTGAAATAATAAATTTCCCCTCATTCTTTACCCTAGCCTCAGTTAGAGCAAATTTTAACTTGTACCAGCTGGGTACAATCACTCATGTGGGCCAGCTAAGAATTGCTGGAATATGGCAAACTCAGCCAGCCTTAACCTTGTCTCCAAGAGCTAAGAGGAAAGGCCTGTAGGAATTAGTTATGCCCCTTTGATACAAACTCCAGACTTCCTATGTTTTGCAAATCCAGATTCCATGTAAGGGGAGCTAATGCAGATCAAAAAACTGAACTTGTAAGAAATAAATTAGTTGGATGGTTAATAATTGTAGTATTAGACTCATGAAGTAGGAGGAGGGGGGAGGAAAAAGAGTCTAAAACAGAATGCTCTAAAATAGCATGTCAGCCAGGCAATACACAGGTTCAACAACATACGCTCCCTTCCTGCTCCCAAAAGAAAACCTGGATTTCTTTTTTAAAGAGCAACATTGTACCGTGGTTTTCCAGGGACAGCAAATGCATCGAGAAGGCCTAAGAGCATTACTGCAAATTAGAACCAGGGAGGAAACCCTGAGCTGCATTGAAATCAATGGCTACATCTGGGGAAGAAAAAAAACCTTAGGATGCTTATACGATCATGCTGGTACACTTCCTTTTTGAGTGAGTTATATTTTGAGGGTAAAAATAAAAGATTCTTAGACAGGAGGAAGGAAAACTATAGGATTTGTGGTGGAGGCTTTTTTTTTTTGTTTGCGTCTATTTAGTGTTTCAGGGGTTTTTTGTTTGTTTTTATGTTCAAACATATCCTCTCTTTTTTGGGTTTTTTTTTGGTTTTTTTTCCTTTTTTCTTTTTCTTTTTTTTTTTTTTGGAAGATGGTGCCAGATTTCCTCCGGGATGAGAATGTGAGAATCTATAGCTCCTTAAAGGCGAAGGCTGTTTCAGTTAAGCTAGAGAGACTCTGGACTGTTCAGGATGAATCACTAGAACTGCTTTCTTCTCAGGTAGGAACTGAGCTTGTCGAGTGTATTCCTCAAGTGGGTAACGAAGAGCTGGAAGTTCCTATCCTTTTCCTTTCCAGCTCCTAACTCTGCCTCTCTCTTGGTTGCTCAGGAAATAAAACAATGATGTCCTGCATTGTTCTTCTTGTTTTCGTTTTCAGATGAAAACCTACTCAAAAGTTTGGGAGGGGATAATGATTATGATTTGATTAGATAATATCTGATTCCTGGCACATATCACAGTGTTTCAGAAGACACTGTGGGGGCTAAAGCTACCTATTTTAATGCCTAACTGATTTTATGACTTAAGTTGCAGATAGATAACATCTATAAAAAGACTAAAAAATATCTTGCTATGACGTTATGGTTTAGAGAAGTTTATAAAGAAAAGTGCTAGAAATCACTTTATGTCTGGATTTGGTGTAGAAAACTTTTTTTTTCGCAGTGTCTGGAAATAGCTTTGTTTCTAAAGAGTCTCACATACTCATAAAAAAAATTATTTAGCAGGTACCTTGGGATATGGAGGCACACTGAAAGTACCTATAGATCTCAATATTACATCTTCTGTGTGCAGAGTATTTATTGCTTGTAGCAAGCTCTTTTTCCCATTAATCCAATCCATTTGTTTAAGATGATTAATGCGTCAAATTTACGTGTGATGATTATCAGTAACATTAATTGGAAGAGAAATATATTTCTATAATATATGTAGAAAGCCACACAGAATTCAAAATGATGCTGAATTGCTTTTTATTTTAAAATATATCTTCTGTTTGTAATAGATCTTCCCTTTTTGCTTTTGGAAGGATGCTCAGTTAAGCCTTCCTTTATTATACACTTTTTATAATTCTCAGTAAAATGTGCTGGGGTTTTTAGAGATTTGGAATACAATGGGACATTACATAAACTACTATAGAAGTGATCAAAAATAATGCTTTTCAATAAATGTTTCTGCAGACTATTTAACTAACTGCTTCATAAGGATGCTGGGAAAAAAGAGGTGAGAAAATTAGCATACAGGGTTTTGTTTTAATGAGCATTGAATAGAAGCATTTGCAATACACAGGTGTAAATCACTATTTTATTTATTTAATTGGATGAGTAGAAGCCTAGATGTAACTCAAACAATAGATCATTAATAGACGTACCAAAAGAACTCCAAACTCCAAAGAGCACTTCTTTAAAGTTCTAACAGCGAGTGTGATTCCTTGTTTGGCTCAGGCTTTCTCTTCCTTCTTTTTCTCCTTTAATGATCATTTAGAATTTTGAAACGTTTTAGACATATATATTTTATAAGCCAGATTTCCTTAAAGCCCTCTGCTAATAAGTCCATCTTTTCTTCTGGAAAGATGCTTACAATAATAATATCATGTCTGCTTTGCAAAGCTTGCAAAGAACAACTGATTGGTGACATTGCTTTCCCCATGCATTGCAAGCATATACAAAGAGATAACATTCAACCATGACTACAGACTTTTTAATATTTTGAAAAAAGAAGTGTGTTAAAAGTCTTTTAAACATGTGCCACTAACTATAGTTCTCTAAAAATGCCTAAAACATTCACGCAAAAACTGTGTATTATGTTCTATATACTACATTCTAATTGCATGGAGTTCTGTGCTGACATCAATTAGTGACTGAAGTATTTGCTTCCAGAAGATTTAATAGAAAAAGCAAAGTCAACAAGTACTATTTTAATGAACACTGTGATTATGTTTCTTTTTTTTTGTTAAAAGTGAAGTATAGTAGTGTGCAATTATAATATGTAAATGTTTGAATTGAAAAGTCTGTGTGGAGCAAGCTTAATACATAATGTGCTTTTACGTGGTTTGGGGAGTACTGTAAGAGATACGTGCTAACTATATATTTAGTGGAAGTTTTGAGACATTAGAATGGTAGTTTTAAGCTTAAGTTACTATGCCAATTTTAACATTCTTATTTAAACCAAAATTAAAATATAATTTCATCAGATTTTATATAGATAACAACTATTTAGATGATTTATAATCTTTATATGAAACTGAGTTATTCTTTCCTGGCTCCCATATACACAATGGAATTTTTCTTACACATTCTTGTTTTCATTTCCAAAATGCAAGATAAATTTTCTGTAAGTATGTCTTTCAAAATGCCATATTTTCTTCTCCTCTAATATGTGAATCTGGTTTTGCATAGCATATTTCAATATAAAGAATGCTGAATAAATGCAGTCCTTAGCTACAGTATAAGTATGCTTCAGTGTGAAGGTTAAATTTGTGATATCCTTTCACATTATGTGTGTATAAAAGGAGGTCTAAGTCTTGTGTAACTGTTGTAAAACCAAATAAAAATTGCAAGGTATTAATGCTTAAAGAATATGTAGCCAAAGTCTGAAATTTTCAATTGATTTGCAAAATAAATTAAATTTTGGATGTGCTTAGAATAATAAGTCTTGCAAAAACAAATGTGAAGGTAAAATCCTACCTGCCACATTAGCAATGTTTGCTCTTCGAGATTTTTCCATACCATTGAGGTAACAAATCCCTTAGTGATACTGAAATCTGCTTCTACTCATGGAACCTAAAGAAAAAAAAAATCTAGATTCATAAACTTACAGGAACAGATTGTACTAACATTGTAAGGCTCTTGAATTTTCCACATATAATTAATTACTGACAGAAATGGCTTTGTCAAAACCATTTATTAACAACATACCCGATTAAGACAGAGCATTTGGCTTCAGGGTTGAGGTTCTGGTCTTGCTACAGGTTAACATAAAGTGGGCCATGAGCAATGATCAGATTTTGCTAGCATAGCCCATTGAGCAAACCCTATTTGAATCAATGTTGGACACTAATGTTCACTTATTTTTTTTTATTCAAGAACCCACTGCAACATTATTTGAAATCAGGACTAAGGACATATTCAGATTGGGAATATAAGTTGGAGAAGTGTGTCCACTGTCAAAACAAAAGACAAACGGGAGCTGTACTAAAGGAACAAAGAACTTAATTATGAGATCCAAGAATCTGTAAACACAGTGCAAGTCTATAACCATACTTTCCTTTTACTCTGATATTACAAATTCCCCACTCTAAGGCTACTAGCAAGGACATCAGGGAAAAGATTTTGGCAACAGTTTTCACACACTCCTTAAATTCACTGAAAACACTATTTTATGGAGACAAAATTCATGAGCGGACTTGGAAAGAAAGAGACAGCAGTGTCAAAATATCGTGCTGCTAACAAAAAATATTGCTTTATAACCATTCGTTTATGAAATCTATTAACTCTCACAGAGTATGTACTAGAATGAGTGTTAGTAGTGTTTTAAAGTGTTTAAGCGGGAGAGAATAATGCCTCATTTTCTTCAGTTATTCAGAATTTTTATTGCAATCTATCCCATACTAAATGATTTGTTTTGTTTTATTTTGTTTTTGGTGAAAGAAATGGGAAATCTTGTTGTCAGAAAGTTCTAGAAAGCATCCGTGCAATTCACCTTGGAGCAGTCCATGCTGACAGTTTGTCTGCCCTAGACAGCAAAGTCATATGAGTGAATTCTGGCTCTACCTTGGCTGAGATGTAGATTGGCATCTGTACTTTAATTTAGTTGGTCCAGTCTGACCCTGTTACGAAGCCGGGAATGAACTACAATCACTTAGATTGGGATACATGCTACTTATTGTAAAGAAGATATCCTTACTAATTCGTACTACCTAACTACCTACTATCATTATCTTAATTACACAAGCCTTGCGTTTTTTAGCTCTGGCATTCCGTTTATGAATTTCAGAAGCCTCTAGGCTTGAGCTGAATCAAAGTCTCATCCTAGAGGCAGGCTTAAGTACAAGCGCTTGGAAGATATGTTGCAGTCAGTTCGGCTTGAGCAGTGTGTGAATTGCTATAAATCTCTTCTTTGGCAACACTGGCAGAAAAAAATTCTATCATGGAAAGAGACAGCCTGTATTCAAAATAATACGAATATTAACAGAATATCTAAGATTATTGTAATGAGAGGCATCTTGAAGTAACACAGCAGAAATGACCCCTAATTGTTATTGGAGAAGAAAAGGCTCAACACAGCAAGACAAACTTTCAGAGATGGACAAACCACATCTGAGCATTTTTTCGAAAATGAACTTTTCAGTTAAAAAAAATCATAACAACTGAACCTCTAGGGATGAGAGTCTGGAATTTTCCTCACAGTTACCACAAGAGCAGAAGTCTTCACCCAGCTCCCAGGTTTACCAGGAGTCATACTAGCACATGATGAAGAGACAATTTCAGATGTCATAAACAGCTGCTTGTTGGCTGAGATAGGCAGTGAACTACTAGGAAAGATGCAGCTCTGGCTTTTAGTCCTGAGCTCTGTAGAACAGCTGGTTAGAATGTCAGTTTTGAAGATCTGGTATATTACATCAAGATGCATGTGTAATTTAGCTCAATATTCCCGGAGAGTAAAATAAAAAGGAGACTGCTATGAATATGAAGGGAAAAAAAAGCATATTACATTACTGTAATAATAACTGAGTTATGACAGACTCAGATAAAATATTTAGATAAAAGCCAACAGATGTTTGCACAAGTCTCGCCCCACAAACCTAAATTTTTAAAGCATCAACAGACAGAGATAAAGATCAACAGTTGATATACTAGAGATTTTTTAAAAACATATTTTTCAACAAGGTCCTCTATAAAGACACTGAAAAAAACAGAGCTGTCATGGGACAAGAATTAACTGCAAGAATTCAATCATTTTTGTATCAATAGCTGCCTAGGAAAAGATAGTTGCTTTTCAGAAAGAAGAGAGTGAAAAATTCCCAACAGAATATTGGACTATTTGTAGTTGCTTTGTGATATCTATTCCTTACCATGATCATTTAAGATAGTAAGAAAAGTTTGTCCAGACAGTATTCAGAATAAGCAAGTATAAAGTGTCAGAAGATCTTGTAACACAGGTTTGTCAATAAAATATCAGTAGTGTTAAGAAAGGTGCATGGAAGATGAAGTCTAAGTTCTCACTAACAACTGAGTTCACTGAGTTCGTGGAGTCACCACAATAATTCATCAGTTCAAAATTCAGTTCTTAATATTCAAAGTATTAGTTAGGATGTTAAGAACATTGAAAAAACCCACAAGATATGTAACTGCATAAACCAGCGATACATCCATGTATTGAATTTTACATGCAGTTGTGAATACAGCGGTCCAAAGAGGCAAAAAGGATGACAGACTTTCTCAGAAAGTGGTTTTCAGAAGAGATGACCAGCAAAAGGCGAGAAAATGACTATTCAGTATTTCACAGAATTCAACTAGATTATCAGGCAACAAATGTGGTAAAAAATACTCAGAATATGCAAATAATTTGTGGGTCTCCTTAACAAAGGCTGTTGTTGAATTCCAAAGTAAAAATAGATTTTTTTTACTTGATGAAAATACAGTTAGGCCCATTATAGCAATTCTTAAGACATAGTACTCATCTGATTGTCTCAGATCCAGAATAGCATTTACAGAAATAGCTTCAGAACAAAAGGCTGCATTTGAAAAAATTAGTCACACATCCCATGCAAGTGCTTATTCTGCCCAGAAAATCCAATCTCTGTCATGATAATTCAGCACAGAATTCTTCCCTTTTTTCTATTTATTTTTCTAAGAGAAATATTTCATTAAGGATAACAAATATACAATCAAAACTAAATCACTGCATATGAATAGAACTATCGTTCTAATGCAGTAGAAATGTTAACTGCACATGACCAAATCCAAAACTTATTTTAGTATATAGATAGCAGTAGTTTAAATATTAACACCTGTAACATCAGGTACCTGTTGTTTACGTGGAGCACCAGCACATATCCCGTAGGGAGGATACTGTCATTATTGGCACTTACTTTCAGAACATTTTACCTAAATAAGCACAGTATTATGAGGCAAACAATTTAACACAGTCATTGCCGGTTTTATCTACCTTCAAACAGCATCTACTTCAGGTTCTCATACAACTTTTCTTTAAGAGGATGTGGGATTTCATTAGTTGTAGCAGGCTCAGGCTTTAGAAGATGCAGTGTTGCATGCTTCCAACCATTGAAAGATCATTTCTTAGCAATCACATCTCTAGGATGTAGAATGTTGGTTGGATTCCTGAGACAAGAAGAGGATTTTCTTTGACTCTTCCTTCATCTTTGCACCTGTAGATTACACAGCAAGGCATTGCATTCTTCTCTGTCCTTACTGTGACCCTGCTGTATAGCACGACTGCATCCACTTCAGTTATATAACATAAGCTACCCAAGGAGGAGGCTAATCAGTGCATGCCAGAGTCTTACGTCATTATCCCATCATTGCACCTCCACACCCGGTAGAAGTAAACCCACTAGTTGTGTTTTGTTTTGTTTTGGATAATTTGTTGTGATGCCTTAAGGCAGCTGCCCTGGTGACACAGCACACAGAAAGGGCCCTGAACTGGATAGCTGCATGTGGGGAAGCTTTCCTCCCTTCCCCAGCTGCCCTGGCTCCCAGGGAGGAATAGGCTGAACTTTGGATGGTTTCAAGAAGAGGACATGAGCAGTAAGTGGGGAGGTTACAACCCCCTTTCCTAACATATGAGGAGAAAACTGTCTCTCCAGGCTCCAGATAGATTCCAAAGATGGTGTCACAGGTCTATAGATTAAGACACACTGAGCAAGAAGAGAAACTTCTCTGTCTGCAATGCAGTTACAGCCTTTTGCTTTGCCTCAATATTGCCCTTGTGCAGAAAATCTGAGAATTCATTTTCTTGAGATTGATTAGAAAGTGCTTTTCTGGTTTAGGTAACTCCAGCCTTGATACTAAAATGATTTAAACAAATATGGAAAGAATTCAACTCAGAATCCAATGAGCTCAAACACAGCAAGTAGCATCTCAAAGGAAAGTAAAAGATTTGAAGACTGACAATTCCTCCAGGAAAGCACAGTGAGAGTATAAGGGCAGTTCCCTTGAGGAAAAGAGGAGCAGGGAGCATACTCAGAAATGCATTGGAAATCTCATTATGTAGCAACTCAGATAGGTAAACATGCCTAAAATAATGAAAATCATGTATAAAATGAACTCAAAGTCCTATAGCCAGTGGTGAATAGAAAAAAAGAAGCACCATAATACACATGGCCAGATATTGGAAAGACAAAGCATGTGACAAGTTATGATTTCAAGTAATGACTTATATGGCAATCTCACAAGTCAGTTTTCTCTACATCTAGATAAGGGAGTTTTTAAGGGGTCATGCTTTCCATCAGTAACGGTGATGTCCCTAACCTTGCATATTTAATCTTTCAGAAATCTTGGTTCTCTGTAGAGGAAAAGCAAAAAGCCAGTAGAGTCAACAGAACTTGTCTCACAACGTCTAAAATGATCTCTGTTACAGTAGTTACTTTGGGGATTGCAGTTAACAAGATTGCAAATTTATCGAAAACTAATTGATGCAGAGAAGTATTAGTTTCATCTGTTTGGCATTTTAGGGGAATAGACGAATAGACTCTCCCTGAATGTGTATCTTTTCTTCAACATGTAATATTAGTTATACTAAGCATATGGATTAAGAAAGTATCTGCTTACTAGGAAAATTTGTTCCAGAAGTGCTCGCTCTCTTTTTTTTCTTTTTTTCTATAGCAAGATGTCCCAAACTAAATTTCTTAAATTAACTTGTTTCTCCTTTTAAAGACACACAAATTACATTCAAAAGCAGTATATGTTTGTCCACAGTAGAACTTAAATGTCTGAATTAGCACTAATTGGATCTGATTACACTGTATAGACTCAAAGATAAACATTCTTTTTGTTAAAATGATTATAGGAAGAAATTATGGTGCCCACTGTTCCTGCAATAACCTTCTGGGTACTAGACAACTCATGTACTAAGGTCAGCCACACATGCAATTAGTCAAAGAGACTGTTATTAAGAACAATTACATATGTTTTAATAAATTAAGTAGCTACCACTGTATTTCTGACTGCTATCCCTGGAGGCACCGGAGAAATCAGAGGCAGCCACTGAAGCTCATTATATTTCTCTGTATTTCTCTATTTCTCTTTGCCTGGAGGAGACAAATAGATTAAAATCATCTGCTGAGCTGTAAGACAACACAAAGACAAAAAAAAAAAGCTGAAATGTTTGTAGTGCTAGATGTTTGTTCTTACTTCAACCTTGATTCATGCCTCTACCCCTTTTCCTCCTTTGGCAAGTTTTCTCATGATGTGACTCCTGGAGATAAAATGTGTGTCCTAAAATGCTGATCTTCCATAATTTCAGCTAAAAGATGGTTGTAGGGGCATACCTCAGTCTATGCATACTGCAGTCCCTGCAGCCTTCTGACTGTTGATGGTGATGTCCTAGAGATGACGATACCATAGAAACAGATGGATTCACTCCATTTTGTACTTCTTCTAGGGCACAGTGCCATTTAAAAACTGCATTTCTGTCAATTTGAAGCTTGAAGGGGTTCCTCTTCATGGGATCCATGGCTCAAAGACACAATTAATTAAAAAAGTGGTTGAGAAGTAGTAGATCCTATCTCTATTTCTCTCATTGTATTCCCATATGCACTTTGTTGTAATAAAATATAAAAATGCAATTAGAAATGGAGAATTGTAAGAGTGGTCATGTTTCTAATGAGGCTGCAGTAGACAAGTGAATTACTCTGCTTCAGTTTTACTGTTTTACTGTTTTCTTTCTTTCTTTCTTTCTTTCTTTCTTTCTTTCTTTCTTTCTTTCTTTCTTTCTTTCTCTCTCTCTCTCTCTCTTTCTCTTAATGAGTGAACTGCGAAATTGTAAGTCATTGTAGATGGAGAGGGACAAAGGAAACATAATTGATACTAGTCAAGATTAACCACTTAAAAAACTGGGCTCAAGAGAAAAAAAACAGTACGATCATCAATCAATATAACAAAATGCAAAGAAATATAATTAAGAATGAAGGGTGTTGATTATCCTTACAAAATGCAGCGTTCTTTTCTGGGAAAGCAGCTTTTAAAATGACATGAGCGAGAGGAAAGAAAAAGAGAGAGCAGTCACAGTGGCTAATCAGCTTCACATGAGCTCCCAACATATTCCCATAGTCAAAAGGGCTGCATGTGCAGACAGGACAACGGCATGTAGGAGAAGGAAATGGCCCTCAAGCTGGGAGCCTTGCTTAGGGCAGATCTGCCTGGGAAAAAATCCTGTGGTAACCAGGGAGCTACAAGAATTGGACGCCTGTGCAAGAAGAGATAGAGTGACTCCTTCATCTGAAAGGCACAGTGCTTTTGAAAGTGCCCACAAAAAGAAAAAAGAGGAGAAAAAGCTAAAGATGTCCACATCGTCAGCTACTCCTCAGATCTCAAACGTCCTTGATTTCCATAAAAAAAAAATCTCTCTTTCTCCGATTTGAACGAGTTCCTTCCTAGGTGTAGGACACAAAAGAGCAAGAAGCTGAGGAGAGAGGAGAGGAGAGGGAGAGGAGAGGAGAGGAGAGGGAGAGGAGAGGAGA